>PVJH01018285.1:0-33657 GCA_004026705.1 Nesogale talazaci | reverse complement strand
GAACGCTGTCATGGCTCTCCTCAGATCTCCTGGGTCCCCAGGGGAGCCCCTTTCTCTGAGACCCTGTTTTGGTTCCTCTGTTCCTTGTGTCTATCAGTCGACAGTCACCCTTTCTATATTGGATTGCCCAGGGCCAGAGTTGCTTGTCCACATACCAAGAGATTTCTGTGCTTGGGAGCAGACACGCTCCCTCCCATCCTGCCCCAGGGCTGTGACTGGTACTTAAATATGAAAATGGACCCTCGCCTGGGCTAGCATGCATTCGAGCATGCATTCCTTGTAGAAGCAGCCTGAGCTTGGGCCTTTGCCTGTGATTACACCCTTGCCTGGCTTCTTTCCCTTCCCCATTTCCCTCTCCCACCTCCTCCCTGAAACACTTCCTTAATAAATCACTTATCCTCAAATACTCGTCCCAGAGCCTGCTCTGGGCAACATGATCTAAGATACCTTCTTAGGAAATGACTCAGCCGTAATCATGAAGAATTAGAGAATGAGTTGCAGGGTGTTTTTGGAGAGGTGGTCTTTGCACAGTTCTTGGTGCAGTCAGTTCCCCCTGTTTGGAATGCCTTTCCTTCTGCCCACTGGCCGCAGGACATTTATCTCTTCCTCTGTCCAGTCAGGGGAGGGCTAGTACCTTCTCTTTTGTCTTCTCCACTGGGGCAGAGACCTACTAGAGACACATCAGTTGTATTCTTCACAATCTCCTCTGACGCCAACTTGGGGCAGGGTGACTGGTTCTGGCCAACAGAATGTGGACAAGTGAGGGGTGGCATTTCTGGGCCAGCTCATAAAATGCTGCACTGGGCCCTCTGTGACATTTCTCTTTTACTTGTTGGCTGACATTCAGTAGAAGACTCCAGGAATGCTGGCTCTCACAAGATTGCACAGAGGAGAAGCCCATGTCCATGCTATTGGCCTGTGTGATGTCTTGTTCAGCCGTCGAAATGTCAAGATTCCTTGTTAGCATCAGCGTTAAATGCCCTGCCTGGGACACCCCAAGGACCAGCCAATTGCCATTGAGTTGGTTCTGATTCTGTTGACCCCATGGGCTAGTGTGGAACTGTTCTCTGCTGGGTTTTTGAAAGTTGACGACCAGACCTGGCATGAACTCCTACCTCCAACCTTTAAGCTAGCAGCTTGTACCATCACAGGACTCTCACGGATACCCTCAGAAAAACAAACTTCAAACTCACTGCCTTCTAGTCGATTCTGACTCTTGGCAATGGAGCCTGTAACTTTTTCTGGGAGCAGAAATCCTGCTCTTTTCTCTGCAGTCAGCAGATCACCCCTGACCCATTATGTCACTAGGACTCCTTCCATTCATCTATGGCAACAATGACCATCCTGTCCCATGGCCAGCTACTGCTCTGTTTCACCCACTGGGCTGGAAGCTTGTTGAACAAGCGTTCATCATTTTGTATCCAGTGCCTAGAACAACAGGAGGTTCGATATACTTTTATTCGATGACTGAACAAAGTGACTGTGAGATGTCAAGTTACGAAGGCTGCAGGTTCTGGAAGGCACCCTCCTGGTGTCGTCAGCAGTTTGAACCCACCAGCAGTTTCAAGGTCTGGAAAATGAGGCGTTCTGCTCACGTAACAATTTACGGCCTCAGATTCTCCTGTGTCCTACGGGTCTCGAGGAAACAGAATGGTCTCGGTGGCAGCGTGTTTCTGAGCAGATGCTAGAGCTAAAGTGACTGGTCTAGAACCCTTGTTCTTCCCCATGTGGCTTGGAGTTCCTCGGGTAAGTGGCTGAACCTCTCTGAACTTCATCTCTGAGGCCATGAACAGAGGCTATGGAAGCATCTGCTCTTTAAAATGCTTGGGCATGAGGTGTCTGAGCCCCGCAGGTTGAGGTTCCATAATCACAGCTGATCCTCATTATTTTGTGAGGCTAAAATGTCACCAGGAACATGAATTTAACAATGACCGAGCTAGTCTTTCCGGGGCAATGCAGTTAGGTTTTTGTGAGCCTCTGGTCTCAGCATGCTCACTAACTAGTCAGCACACAATCTGGGTTTGTGTGCATTTCTTTTGGCAGGCACCATACTTACAGATGCAGAACCCACAGCCAACAGCGCGGCACCCCACTCCTGACGACAGTTTCTCTAACACACTTCTTTTCCTGGTGAGGCACGTTGCAGCCTTCTTGCTCTTGCAGGATAGCAGAATAAAAAGCAAAAACACCTCACAGCCATCAAGCTAATTCTAACTCATCACGACCCCCTAGGGCAGGGGATCGCTGCCCCTGTGGGTTTCCCAGCTGATAACACTGAAGGGAATAAAAAGTGCCATCTTCCTCCAGAGGAGAAGCTGGTGCTTTCAAACCACCAGCCTTGAGGCGAGCAGCCGAGGCACATAACCATCAGGGCTTAAGGAACACATAGACCTGAATCTCCCTTCAAACAAGCGATAGACTGGGCGTTTCCGAGACTCCAGTTCTCTAAGGGAGCAGGAATTCCTTTTTTCTCCCTGAAGGAACCCAGACAGCACTCACTGTGCTTGGGAGTCATGTCAAGCTGCTGTATGTCCAGTAAGAAGCACCTCAACAGAAAAGCATGGCCCCAACAGACCGACTGTGGCAGGGTCTGGCGTTGGTGGCAGGAGAGGAGAAGTCAGGGGCAGAGTGCTGTCTTGTTCAGTGTCGGCTGGGAGCGTGCGGGCCAGAAGACTCAGGATTCCTGCCACTCTGCCAATGACCGCCGAGGCAACTCAAGCGTTGATTGGGGGTGGTGGTGGTGGTGGTGATGTTTATCAATAAAGACGAACGAGTTGGCAGACTTACAAACATAAACCCATCGGGAGTGTGGATGGCTGAATGATGATATTTAGGTTTTCTAGCTATTATCACCCTGTGTTCACTGAAAATCAGGCCAGTGAGTCCAATTCCATGATGGCCCCCACATCATGCAGGGGCAGAGACAGCCCTTGAATTCAGAGTGTCCTCTCCTTGCTGCTTGGGATGGCGGCAGCGGCGGCAGGGGGGCCAGAGGCAGGGATCACCCTTCTCTGGCATCTTGTGCTTTCCTCAGCAAGGCTGGCCGCCGGCCAGTGTCCCCAGCTGGAGCCCTGACCAGGAGTGGCTATGTCTTCAGGGTTTCACTTGAAGCAAATGCAGGATTGCCATATTTTTTCAGACCATAAGATGTACCTGACTATAAGACACACCCAGTTTTTAAGGCAGAAAAGCAAGAAAAAAAATATTCGGAACCAAATAGTACCAGAATACTAAGATGGTCAAGGGTACCACACCTTCTGACCATAAGACGCACTCTCATTTTCTCCCCACTTTCAAGGGAAAAAAAGTGCATCTGATGGTCTGAAAAATACGGTACTTGGTCTGGACAGTTGGTTTAAACACTTTAGGGGGAAACCTGGTTTAGGAAGCTGTGCCCATACTATGGAAAAGCCAGGCTGCCTCCAGGGGCCCCCAGAATTCCCAGAGACCCTATCTGAGAACCCTTGATGCCGGGGGCCAGTGTCACTTGACAGCACCTGGGAACAGGCACCCTCTCTGACCGTTTTCCAGGCCTCGTCCGTAACCTCGACCTTCTCCCTCTCCCCCTTCAAGAAACTTGCGGCAGCAGTTTTGGGTTCATATGCAGTCTCTCAGCTTGTGTTCCAAGACCCCGTGGTCTGTAAGGGCTGGAGGACTTGGCGATCTGCAGCCCAGGCAACAGGAAGTGCTGGGGGTCCTGAGGCCTTGAGGTGGGGACACTGGGGGATCCCCAGGCAAGGTGGAAGGCCGCAGCCAGAGAGACAAAGCGTGGCTTGGGCGCTCCCATGACCCTGTTCTGATCTCCTCATGCTCTTCTGAAGCACCCCTGTCGGTGCCCAGGATATCGTGGTGTCGTGGCTATTTGTGGCGTTGTGAACCACGAGATTGGTGGCTGGAATCCACCAGCCACTCTGCTGGAGAACGGTTCCTGCTTCTTTCAAGGGCTCCAGTCTCAGAAACCACAGGAGCAACTCCACCCTGCCTATAGGCCACTTTGAGTTGGACTGACTCCTTGGCAGGGACTTTGGTTTGGTGACATTATGTATATAAGCGTATGTAGGATAGCTATGTATATGGTACATATTATATATTCGTTTGCCAGGTCAGCCATTCTCACATGTGTAAATGAGGGGGACTGATCATGCTCATCCTGTGCTTCTGACATCACGGCCCTTCCCCAAAGTCCAACTGCTGCCAACTGAAGCTCAGCGTCCCCCGGCCCTGTCCCCCCACCCCCAGTCCCTTTGCTGCCCGGCCCGAGGCTGTGGGCTCTGTACCTTTGCCTAGCTCATAAAGCCCACGGGGTTGTGAGATGACGAAGAGCCTGTCCTCAACGCTCCTGAGCGTCAGTGGAGGGCAGAGGTGAGTGCGCCAAGGGGAGAATGGAGGAGCCAGTGAGAGAATGGGTGCGGTCAAGAACGGACCACAGGGGAGCGAATGAATGCAGGAGCGAGTGCGTGGACCTGCCGCAGTGGGAGTGGGCGGTGGGTGGGGGTCCTGGCTGGGCCCTGGGGGAGCGGCAGCGGCACCTGGCAGAGGACAGGGGACCAGGCTTACTGGGCAGAAGGGATGCCTCTGATAATGTCTGGAGGCAGACCGGAGGGGCTCCTATCCCTGGCCACACTCAGAGGAGAGCCCTCCTGGCCCCTGACCATGGGCTTTCTTGGCAGGATCCTTTTTGGATCCTTGGCAGGATCCTGTTTCTCTTGGACGAAGTCTCTCCCTGACCCCTCCCTCCCTCCCCAAGCCCCCATAAAATGTTCAAAGTATTTTCTTTTACTCGACAAAGCAAACAAAGGCGCGGGCAGCCCCAAGGCCTGACTATGCCTCCCTTTGCCTTTGCGCAGCCCAGACGCAAACTGCGCACACGGGCCTCCTGGGAGTCTTTGGGGACTCACACCCAGCCCACTTCACACACGCTGATGACGCTCCGCAAGGCTTCATGAGCCGCAGACGCAGACTGACCCTTGGGCTTTCCTGCTCTGATCCCCAAGGGCCGGCCCATGGCCGTGGCCCCTGTCTGCCTCCCTGGATTCTGGGGGGCATCTCTGGGCCCCGGTCCTGGGAGCCTCATAGCAGAGGCTGCAGTTCTGTCTACAAGAAGCTTACGGTTTGACGCTGCGCTCCCTGCCCGGGGCATCAGTGGACACCGGCGGGAAGGAGGATGGCAGAGCTGAGTGGGGAGGGGTGAAAGCCAGGCAGCTGGCCTAGGGAGGGTTGGGGAGCAGCGTGGGCTCATGAAGAGGCACACGCCCTGAGGACTTGCCCCAAGACACCCCTAGCCCCAGGACCTGGAGGGGGTACCGTGGCGAATCTTTGCAGACGAGGTGGGTGCGCCTCGGGAAGTGACGTGACGTGCTCAGGGCCACACGGGCAGGTGGCAGCGCCAGGGTCTGAACCCAGCGGTTGTTGGACTTCAAAGTCTGGGTTCCAAGGCCTTCTCCTTGGTGGGGGTGGAGCTTGAGGGGGTAGTTGAGCAGGAAGAGGTGTGGCCTGAGTTCCCGGTCCTGGGTGGTTGGCCCAGTGCTCTTGTGAGTGGGTCTCTGAGGACCCTCTTCCCCTGGAAGGCCAAGCCTGTCTGAGCAGCGGGGGACTTGTGGTCTGAAGGGGCTCAGGGTGTCCCTTGGTAATCTGTTTTTCTCAGAGCCCAGCTGCCCTGAGGAGAGTCCTCTCCAGCCCTCAGATTCCGCTGTCCTCCTTCCAACCTGCTCTCTCCTCACACCTCAGTGGTGGGTGGGGCTATCTCCCCAGGAAAGGGGGTTCCCTCTAGACAGCTCTGTCCTCCACCCCCTTCCCATTGGCTGGCCTTAGCTGGCCCCCGGGGCCGCCTGGAGAACAGACACTCACGCCCTTGCCAAACACGGAGTGGGAAGGGAAGGGCTGCACGGCAGAGCCAGGAGTCCCCGCCAGGGACAGAGATCAAGAGCCGAGGGGGTGATGAGGGCAGCGGAGTGCGACCCTGAGGCACGGGGAGACCTGGGGCTGGGATGGGGGTGGGGATCAGAAGGTCAGGCGAGGAGGGGGGGCTCCCTGTCACTAGCCCCATCTGGGTGGTAAAACTAGAAGTCTAGCAGCTGCAGCTGGAGGGCCTACAGGATGGAAAAGAATCCTGCCCAGCTCCTTCCTAAAGGTCCTGGCCTCTAAACCTTCACGAGCTCCTGTGCAGGGAGAGGGATGATAGGTAGATCTGGGGACCCCAGCTAAAACATCGTGGGGCCAACCTCTACCCCGGCACAGTCAGGGGTGTGCCACCTCCTCGTCATAGCCACAGGACAACCCACTGGCCTATGAAGCAAGGGTGGGCTTGGGCCCCTCCTCGGCCTGTTCTTGGCTAGGTCTTGTGATTAGGCCCCAGCCTGGCCCTGAGGCGGGCCCTTGACCTAGCAATAGGATTGGTGAGGGGATTGGGCTGGGGTGTGACTTGAAGCCCCAGACGCCAACCAACCCTTCCCTGACTCCGCTGCTGCCTCTCCTTGGCCTGCCAGACCCAGAGGCCCTGCTGGCTGGCATGGAACCTGAGCACGCCCTGGTGGTCTGTTCTCTACAGCCCCCTTCCCTCGGATGACACTATCACCCCTCAGACAGAAACTCCCAGCCCCATAGCTTCTGGGGTGTCGCTGATGTACATGGAAAAAGGACAGCTGCTCTGCATTTTCCCTGGTGTCCCCTGTGTTTTCCTCTTCCCACCTAAGTCTCCGTCTTCTCACCTGGAAGTGCAGCCATCAGTGGCATCCTATCAGCGGCCTGTTGGTGGGATCCCATCGAGAGCGCAGGTGCGGTGACTAGGGTAGTCCTCATCCCCACAGGGGACGCTGAGTGGCAGCTGTTACTCTTGCTCCCATCCTGGCCCTATGCAGAGGACGCTGCATCCCGACACTGGGAGGCTGAGAGGGACACAGCATGTTCAAGGTCACACAGCAAACGGCCAGCCGGACTAAGAACAGCTGCTTTCTCTCCATCACCAGATGCTCCCTCGTGGTCCACCCAGCCCTGGCATCGAGCACTTGTCTTCGGGGCCTGCTGACTGGTGCCTGTGGACTGAAGGGAGAGCTGGACTCTCAGCGTCCTGGAAGCCCGCTGGCAGGGAATCCACTTCTTCCCGCGCAGTCCCATGAGCCCAAGGTGTCAAAGGGGGATGTTCAAAAGTCCTGTTATGTAGACTCCCCCTGCCCCCGATGGAGCCTCAGGTTCCTCCGCAGAGTGTGATGCTGGAGCTGGACTGCAGAGTCTGGGAAAGTGGGGCAGGCCGCCCAGGTTGGAGGACAGGGAAGGGGCCCTTGGAGCTGGGGAGGGAACTGGCTGTGTCTGCAGCTCCGGACCTTGGCGTCAGCCCACAGCTGGTGGCTGTAAGGCTACTGGTGGCCGCCCCCTCTCCTAGGCCTGCGGGGATGTCTTGGCTCCAGGCAGACCCCTCCTTGCTGATGAACCCTCCGCTCCTCTGCCAGGGGGGATCTCTGCACCCACCCAGGCACACGCCTTCTGCTGGGCTGGGGTGCTTCTTTGTGTGGGGGATGGAGGAGGTCCCCAGTCCTCTTGGTCAGCCAGGGCTGCAGCCTCCATCATCCTTCCCGGAGCCTCTGCAGGCCTCCTGGCGGCCACCGCCACCCAATTCCCGGCGAACGGTGCTCCTGAGACCGTCCCAGGCCCAGGCTGCGTCATTCCCGCCCTCCCTGAGCCCTGGGACCGGCTGGGCAGGGCTCCAGCCCCGGGAACACCGCCTGCTGCTGCTTTTTTCTCGTTCTTCGAAACTTCACTCGGTGACTCAATGCAGTGTCCTTGCTCCCTCTGCCAGGCCGAGCCACGCTGACCTTGGGGCGCAGGCAGAGAGCACTGGGCTTGTAGCCGCATTCTGGTTGGCATTCTGCCACGGTTGTCCTGAGTGACTTCAGGGGGGTTGGGGTGGGGCTGGGGTGGGGGGGTCCCTCTCTCTCACCTTTGTGAGTCTCTGGGTTTCCCTCTGTCAAGTGGAGCAGGGGGCAAGTGGTGAGGAGACACCTGGTGTGGAAGGAGGGAAAGCTTGCATGGGAGGGTGGACGGTGGTCCTTCTCTGGCAGAGAAGTGGACCAGGGCCCCAAGCCACACTGCTCTGCTGGGCCTTTGCTTGCAAGTTGCAGGTTTGGGAGCCCTGGTTTGAGACTCACCCTCTGCCCCAAGAAGGCCCAGTGGCCCTCATGGGTTGGGCTCCACTCAAGGGCAATGGGCTTGGTCTTTGAGTTGGTCCTGGGCTTCTACCCTCCTGCCCCCAGGTGAATGCTCAGGCACCCCAACCACGTGGGGCTTCACCACTAGAGGGCGCTCACCACTCCCCAAAACTTGATTAAAAAAAAAAAAAAAGCCCAGTCCCCTAATGTTTACCCCAACCAACATAAAAGACATTTTGGGATGAGAATCTAGACAATAAAACATATATCCATTCAACGATTTCTACACGTACAATTTCTTGACAGTGATCTTCCAAGTCACGTGGAAGTGGTTCGACATGCTCACCCTCATTTTCCAAGTGATCCTTTCCTCCTTCTTATCAACTCCCCGCTTCCTAAGGTGCCCATGGAGTCTGTCAAGTTGCTGCCGCCGACTGGAACCCACATAGATGGTCATCAAGCAGCTTAGGGCAGAACTTGCTTTTACCGACTAAGACGAACTAGTATTGTTCTGTTTTGATGGGCTTAAAGGGTTAAAGATGGCCTCAGGGCATTCATTTCAGGAGCTCGTCCACTGTCCATAGTTTCAGAAAGTCTAGATGCATGAGAAACAAGTTTGGTTCTGAATGTACTGCTTTTCAATTCTCTATGGCATCTTTGATTGAAATGTTTACACATGGGCGCTGGGCACCATCCAGTCCTTTGGATCTCATGGCCAAGGGGGCAGTTGTTCATGGAGACAATGAGCTACACATCCCCCCACCCCTTCCTATTTCAGACTCTCCTTCCTCTCGTGCTCCTGGTGAGTAGAGACACATTGTGCTTTGGCTGGTCGCTGGCAAGCTTCTAAAGTCTGAGGACTCTGACTTATCAGAACTGTCAAGGGCTTCCTTTTTTTGAGTCCTTATGTATCAGGTGCCACATCCCACACCATTGCCAGGGGGACAATCATGCCCTTCGCTCTACTTAACAGATGATGAAACCAGTGCCAGGATAACCAAGGCCAGAACCCCTGTACAAACAGGCTCGATCCAGGCCCAGTGGTCTCAGAGTCAGCCCACAGAGGTGAGAGGTGCTGGCTGGAATTGGGAACTAGGGTGGGGGTGACCAGAGACCACTAAACTCATGGCTGAAAATGTAAAAAACCCACAAGCTCTGCAGGTTCTTTTAAAGACCATCTTTGGGGCTGGGCAGAGGGAAGAAAATGTTCAAAGATGGATGTGGTCAGGATGGTACAACTCTTCCTCATATGATTGAACTATTGAACTGTGTGATGCATGGGTTAAGTGCCAATAAAATTATTAAAATAAAAGAGGTCTTGACCAGCAAAAAACACACAAAAAACCAACCCTCCATGATAGTGACTCTCAACCTGTGGGTGGTGACCCCTTTGGGGGGCAAACGACCCTTTCACAGGGGTCGCCTGATGTATAACAGTAGCAAAATTACAGTTATGAGGTAGCAACGAAAATAATTTTATGGTTGGGGGAGGGGCTATATTAGGAAGGTTGAGAACCACTGCTCTATAACCTCTACTGACCCCATGAGGTCCTGAGGAGAAATAGTTATCCTCTGTAGGGATTACAAAGGCTGTCATCTTTTGGAATTAGGCCTCCCCCCTGCCCCCGCCCCGAGGATCCTTGTGGGGATTTGAACTGCCCTCCTTTGAGTTAGTAGCCAAGTGCCTAACCATCCCGATGTAACCATAGACTCGACAAATGCTTGCACACTGCATCTTCTCTAGGACCCTTTACCCTTGGAGGGACCCCCGCCCCCCCGGGAAGATGATGTAGAATGAGAGTGAGGTCCAGTCGGTGCCCAGTGGCGGCATCATTCCAGCCAACATGGCAAACGTGCAAGCAAAGGAGGCTCAGCAGACACCACTCAGGGCAGAAAGGTCACTTCTCTAAGTCCAGCTTGCATGTTTTGGGGGTGATTTGCTACACAACTGCCATCAGTCCTGAAACTGCACCTGAGTAAAGTCATAGAGTAAATCTGGAAGGGGGGTGGGGAGTGGCAAAGTGATGTATGTAGCTTCTGGGCTTGCCCCATCGAAACTTCCTGTGAGGACCCCTTTTATTTTCTCACCCACTAGCCGAAAGCTGGGGAAGGGGGAATCCGAGGGCCTAGCAGAGGATGGAGGCCCCAGGGGAAGGGCCTGGTCCCCTGAATGACTGGTCAGGATCACGTGCATTGGGTGCAGGTGAGTGACAAGTGAAGCTTGGCTTGTGTGTCCTCAGCCAGGAGAGTCAGTGATCTGTCACAGAGGCCTAGAGGCTCATGCAGGGAGCAAGGAGAAACCATGCTGAGACGAAACTCGGGTCTTCTCATGTCAGGGGGAACCCAGATAAGGAACAGGAGAAGTGAGCACACCCTCCTCCGCACTGGTTTTTGGGGGCTGTAGGTGCTTTGTCTTGGCTTCCTGGGGGCAAAGGGAGCTGTGGTGTGTTCTCTTGATCGATCATGTATTGAGCATAGAATAGAATCCAGGTATGACTTGGTTCTGGAGATACCTGTACTCTCAACACAAAGGCAGACCCGGGCCCAAAGGTGGAGACAGGGCAGGGGTCATAAGTTGACATAGAACAAGGACAGGAAATCACACAGCAAGTGAGGCAGGCCAAGAAAAAGACAAGAAGAAGTAGTGGGGATCCTGCGCCATCCAAAGGTGATAAAAACAAAATCCAAATGTGATGCAGGGAAAAGTCTCCGAGCTTAAATCGGGAACACCCCATTAGTAGAAGGCTAGGGAAGGCAGTGGAAGCCCAAAATCCATCTGCAGACTATCTAGTCAGATGAAGCCTCTGGGAGATCCCCTCTGGTCACAGGCGAGAGACTCAAGCAGCTTTACTACCAGACAGAGATGATTGATTATTATAGTGGATTGAACCATGCTGCAATATGATACTTGGTCAGTTGACCTCCTTCTTGACCCAACCCGGATTTGTGCTAGGTTTAAATATCTCTTACTTGCTCCATAACAGAAATGTTGTCTCTGGCTTTCTAAATATTGTTGGTGGTCTTTTCTTTCTTCCGCTTAATGTTTTTTTTTGGCATCACTGCTCTCCGGTGGTGGGAGTAGGAGGCCCAACCCCACTGCTGGAATTGAAACTCCGTCCCAGTGGGCCGCAGTCCTGCGCACAAACACTATGCCACCAGGGCTCAGCCTGTTCCGCTTAATTTTTATCTTTACATTGCATCATCTTTCTTCTTTCTGTTTCAGTTCTGTTTTGTTTTTTATTGTTTCTGTTAGGTTTCTGGTTTGTGAAGCACAAGAGTGCATGCATAGAGACAATAACTGATACAATGGTTTATGGTGGACGGGGACAGGGGGCGTGACATGGGGGACGAGGGTGATGGGAATTGGGAAGGAAACAAACAATGAATATGGGAGGGAGGAAGGAGCACTAGAGCCGTTTGTGATGATGCAAATGCAACTCTTTAAAAAAGTGACTTCGTGCTTCATCTTGTTATATCTTGTTTTTTTTTTGTGTGTGTGCATATTATTATTTTTGCAGGTCTATCTAGATAAGATAGACTGGATGAACAGTCTGGAGGAGGAAACAATGGGACCGATGGTTCCAGGGGGCCATGGGAGAGGGGAGGAGGAGGAAAGGAGGTGGTGTTGACCAACCCAGGGACAAGGGAATAACAAATGATCCAAAATCCATGCCAAAGAGGGTGTGAGAGGCCTGGTAGGGTTTGATCAAGGGGCATGTAACTGAGAGAAAGTACTGAAACCCAATTAAAGGCTGAGCATGATAGAGGGACAAAAGGAAAGTAAAAGGAAATAGAAATAGGAGGCAAAAGGCATTTATAGAGGTTTAAGTACAGGCATGCACATATGTAAATATTTTATATGTGATGATGGGGACATAGATCTACATGCATATATTTATAGGCTCTGGCCCTTAACAGCCAGATGCACAACATATCGACCCGTGGTTCCATCGTCACAGCTGTTCCTGTGCCTAGCCCGTGGTTGCAACCACGATGTCTGTCCGTCTCCGTGAGAGTCTTCCTCTTTCCCCTGCTCCTCCACTTGACCAAACACCAGGTCCTTCTCCAGGGACTGGTCTCTTCTGATAATATGTCCCCGAGGTGAAACTAATAGTCATTTATAATTTTCTAAGCGTGGGAGGGAAAAAAGAGGAGCTGACGCCAAGGGCTCAAATAGAATGTAAACATTGAAGAACCCATGATGGCAACATTTGTATCAAGATGCTTGATACAATTGCTGTATCGTTACAAGAGCAGTTACGAGCCCTCAAGAAAATGATCTTAAAAACCAAAACACAACCCAAAAAAAATAAAACAACAACAAAACCCCTCAACATATGTGAGATGGTGTTTTGCTATCCTGGCCTCTAAGGAGTCCTCTGGTCTTACTTCTCCAAGACACATGACTACATGTGTATGTTCATTATGTGTATGTTCATGACTACATATATGTTCATTAATGCTTACAGACACCACAGACTTTTCTTCAATGGGCTTTTTAAACTCGTTTAGTCTTAAGCATCTTTCCATCACTAGCTCCCCCGTCTCCTTCAATGGAGGGATTCTTGAATCATAATGCATTTAGTTCATTCTCTGCAGATGGCTGCTTTATTTTTTCTAATTTCCTCATGGACATGGTCACAGCAGACATGCTTATCTTTTTATGTTTGCCTAACCTCTTTAAGAGGAATTCTAGATGTCCACATGCAAGTGCCTTTCAAAGCTGTGATTTGAGCCAGAATTGACTGGGTGGCAGGGAGCTTTTGAGGGAAAAACTCAGCAGAGGGTCTGTTTTCTCAGTACTAATACTTATTTTGTGAATCTTCACCTAAAGAAGGCAACACACACACACACACACACACACACACACACACACACACACCCTTCTCATTTAGAGTTGTATATGTCCTGGTGAGGTCAAAACTGTGTGTCGTTTTTTGTGTTGCCTTTTTTTTTTAAATAATTTTTTTGGGGGCTCTTACTGGGTCTGTGTTGCCTTTTTAATGTCTTTCCACATCTTCTGTCCGCAGCACTGCCCTGATGTTGCGGCGTCTCACGGAAAGCACAGCAAGCAAGGGAGCCTCTGAGTGGCGCCTCAGTGCCTAAGGGGAAGCTTGGGAGTTCAAGACCACCCAGAGGACCTGGGAAGAAAGGCCCAGTGATCTCCTTCGGACAAATCAGATGCTGAAAACCCTGCGGAGCCCAGCTCGACTCTGACACACGCGGGGATGCCGGGAGCGGAAATTCACTTGATGGCACCGGTTGTTTTTGCATTGTTAAGTGAGGGAGTGAGTGCTGGAGGAAAGGACTGCGAAGCCACAATCACTTCGGGTCTCAGAGATGGCAAAGGGGAGGAGAAACCCCCCAAGCTCGTCCTGCCTTGGCGGGGAGGATCTCAGCTGAGCCAGCGACCTGGCCCTTTTGCCAAGAGAGCCGCAGTCCCTCCCGTAAGGGCCTGCTTGGTGAGTATGTGGAAGCCTCACACCAAGATGCTCCACTCAGTCATCCAAGTGCCTTTGGGTAAATACCACGACATTTACGCATTTTGTGAGGGGGTGGGGTGTGTGTTTTGGAGGAAGTCATCAGCAGAAACCATCGAGCTGCACATTGGGAAAATATCCTGAGAAAAGATAAAAGCAACAATAGAACAACTAACAAGCCAAACTCACAGGCTGACGGCACTCTCCAAAGAGGAGTGCCAAGGGCCTTCTTGAGGATGGGCCACACCCACTCTCATTGTAACCAATCAAAACAGGCAGCGTCCGGTGGATCTAGCCAACCAGAGCCCAGCGTTTCTCAGAAGCCTAGGTGGACAAACGGCCTAGATTCCTACAGAGGACAGAATTTGGGACTTTTAATTGGGAAAGTGGTTGATGGGGTTCGGGTGGAATGGGGGGGGGTGGCGGTGGCATTTTAAGAATATTATTGATTAATAAGATGAAAATGAACTTTTGTCAATCAGGTTCCAGTCTTATGGGGTTGGGAGCTGAATGACGCCTCTTTTAGAGAAAAGAGGACTCCGCTCAGAGAGGTCAAGTAGGCTGCCTGACGCCACACAGTTAGTGGCGCAGAAACTCCGGCTCCAGCTCCTTTTACTGCTTTGTTTTCTCTGTGAAACAGGTGTTAGTGCAGTGGTATTACACAGGTGCCAGGTACAGTGCTAAGGACTTCCGGTGTGGTCAGCATGGTAGTGTGAAAGGGTATGGCTGCCACTTCATTATCTAGGACCAGATGCCTAGGAGTCAACTGCCCCCGGGCACCCCTAGCTGTGCCAAGTAGCACTGCCCCACAGGGTTTTCAATGGCTAATTTTTCAGAAGTAGATGGCCAGGCATTGCATCTGTGGTGCCTCTGGAGGGACTCGACCCACCAACCTTTCCATCAGCAGCTGCAGGCGTTCACCTTTGCACCACACCGGGACTCATTCCACGCAGTGATTTGGCTGATTCATACAGCAAAACTGTGGAACCTGTCTCTCCCGGGGAGAGAATTTGAAGAAGGCAGAAAATGTGAAGCTGGATCCTTCCTGCAAAAGCATCCATGTGATTCTTGCATGAGTGTTCACTGAATGAGTGAGTGGGGAGGGAACAGGGCACGGAGACCAGGGGAGACCCGGCTACTGTAACAGATGCGAACGCAGCTCTCGCTGTGGCTGTCAGCCCTGACTCCTGATCACCCCCACCAGGCACAGTGGAGGGAAAGTGACCTCATCCTAGCCCATCCTTGCAACTTGGAAAAGTTGGGATTGGCTGGGTTTTCAACCGCTGATTTTTGGAGGTGGATCACCACGCTTTTCTTCCTAGACTGTCTTAGCTCAGAAGCCCTGCAGAAACCTGCTGGACCTCCTGGTGGTGCACAAGCCTCCACTGGTAGGTGGAGACGTGCAAGGTGCGCGCCGGCACTCAAGCCTGGCTCTCCAGAGTGGAAGGCGGGAGTCTACCCGGAACCCCCGCTGTTTCCCTACAGCACACAGTAGGGCCCCCTATCCATGTACTAAGTGCCAGTCCTGTGGGCCGGGCCTCATGGCATCCCAAGACGTTTGTGAATAATGGCTATGGAGTGGTGGATTTGGGCGTGACAGACTTTTTACCTCTTCCCTACCAACCAAGCACTCGACAGACTGTTCGGGGTCGGTGTCCCTCCGCTATATTACAGTCATTGATGCCTAATGCCCCTATCCAGGGATTCCGAGGCTTGGTGACCGTAACGGGAGCGGGCGGCCTCATCTTTCCCTCGTGGAGTGCGCCCACGTATAGATGAGGCTGCAGCATTGTCAGGCAGACATCGACTTGCACAGACAGAGCCTTAAGCAGGCAGAGTCCCACACACGGTCACACATACACACACACACACACACACACACACACACACACACACCTGAGGACATGGTACCAATTTAAAGAAACAAATGACTGTTTCTGCGGGGGGCCGTTTCAGGTGCTGATCCACGCGTGGCAGGAGAGCGAGGTCCCAGCTCAAGAATCAGGGGAATGCAGGTTCAAGGGGGCAAAAAGCCCCAAACTGCTGGTAATTCCCCTGAGTTCCTGGTGGGCTGTTAGGGAGAGCGTGTCAGAAAAGCTATAGGGAGCTTGCTTGGGTTCAGACATCTTCTAGGAACACAGAAAACAACCACATTTTACTAATTATAGCAAAGGAAAACTCGCTGCGATTACAGCTAAATTACATTAAGACATAGCGTGCTGGCGCAGCCCGGGCTCTATCTCTCAGGCTCCGATTTCAGCCAGGCTGGGCGGCAGGCAGGCTTGGCCAGGGAGGGTCCCGGGGCTCCATTCCCAGTGGGGTCTCAACCCTGGGGTGAGGATGGGGATTCCCCTGACCATCACAGCTTGGGCAAACGGCACCCACTCCTCCCTGCAAGGGGCTTTCCCCGGGGTCCCCTGCGCTGGAACACAGGCTGCTGGGAGAAGGCTGAGTCACCAGACCCTCCTGAGATCCCTCGCAGATGGGAGCAGGGGGACCTTCGGGAAGGCCTGGAGGGCAACTCTGCGGTCCTCTGGCTGCTAGAAGGCAACCTGGGGGGGTGGGGGGTGTTTGTCTAGAGCGCTTCTCCCTCTGTCTGGTCTATGGGGCCAGGTCTGCATCTGCCAGGAAGGGCTTGGCACCTGCCTGGGACGTGGGGGCTGGTGGTTAGCCCCCTTTTCTCCCATCCCCGTGTAATTGTTCTTGGAGGTCTCAGACCTGATTAAATGCCCCACACAGAGAGGCAGGCAGGCAGGCAGGAAGCATGCAAGAGCCCCAGGGAGGGAGGAAGAGAAAGGAAGGAAGGAAAGGAGTGGGGGTGGGGGGGAGGGGGAGAGAGGCAAGTGTTAAGGATCACGGGAGAGACAGCTGACTGAGGTTTTGCCAAATGCCAGGCATGGTGCACATGGCCCTGCTTGAACCTTTACCATAGCCTTGAGGACAGGAACCAAGCCTTATTCTTCCATGGTTTCTGGAGTTATAACTATGTAGGTACTCAGTAAACATTTCAATATTTCCTTGACGGAATGAGAGAGGCCATAGGTGGGTAATGTCTCTGCTTTGCTCAGGAAACCACAGAGGCTCAGCTGTGGCAGTGCCCAAGGCCGCACAGTTATGTGATGGTGGGACTGGGGTTCTACTCCTGCTGTGTTGGGCTTGCTCCCTGTCCCTGTGTCGAGGGTGCTCCCCCTTGAGTTCTAATAAAAGTGGGCCACTCTACTGACCCTTCGGGAGGTTGGTGTGGCAGTTTCATCATCTCTTGTCAACTTGCCAAGGGGCGGAGTCTAGCTTGCCAATCAGGCCATAGCCAAAGAGGCCTCCCTGTGGGCATGGACTTCTCTTGAGGATTCTGGGAACGCCTGTCTCCTTCTTGGAGATGGGAGACTCTCTTTGCTTCTTCTTCCTGCTGACAAGACACAAAGAGCTATGCTGGAGCCCTGGAGCTGGAGAAGCCATGCAGAGACCAATGTCGGTGCTGAAATGTTTCCACTGCCACCGGGGCCACAAGACTTTCCACCCACTGGCCTGTGATCTTCCTGCATTCGGCATCATTGCATGTGTTGCGTGAGTCTGAAGAGGAATTTATAGATTGGTATCAGACATATGGGCTAATATTGGACTTATGGACTTGATCTGGACTGGGATGGGATATTTTTTCTCAATATAAAATGGTTCTTTTATATGACACTCTTTCTTATATACATATGAGTATTTCTGGATTTATTTCTCTAGTTCCACCTGGACTAACACAGATGGCGTCTTGGTCCCTTCTGGACTGAGAACCACTTCCATCTCTTGTTCTCCCAGCCACTGTGTTACGTGTTCTCAAGGTGCTATCCCATGGAACCCGCACCCTACAGAGGGGAGAGGTAAGGCAGACTCTTGTTCTCCTCAGTTTTCGAAGGAGGATTCCGGGGTGAGAGAAGTGCAATGACTTGCCCAAGCTTTCCCTGCCGCTGCTAAGTGGGGTGCTGAGATCCCCCTCCTGGACTGTGTACCTCATTAAAGCCTACATGGATGTGGGAGAGTGTGCAGCATGCATGTGGGGCCTGGCATTTAGTCACCTCCTGGAAACCTGCTTGATGGCTGAGGGCAGGGAACAGGACCAGGCCCCTTCCCTCTGTGCACAGCCTCATCAGCTGTCTGTCAAGTCTCCTGGCTTGACCAGGCTCCTTGGGCTGAGCTCTGGAAAAAACCTAGAGACGGTGCTGGGTGCCTGTGGATCGGGCCCGCCCCAGACCCAGGGGCAGCAGGTGGTGTGGCCACGGGCATCAGGAGCAGCTGGCCTGTGGTCTGCTGGCCCATGTGTCTGGCCAGGTTTGCCGATGTTTACAATCCATGTTTTTAATAATCTAATATTTTGCTTGGCCCTTGATTCTTTCTTCAGGCCTAAGGCTTGTCTCCAAGATGGTCTTCTAGTTCCTTCCAACTCTTGCTTTGAAATAAGCTGGGGGAGAGATGTAGAGGAAGCTGGGAACTGGAAGATGGACGAGGAGGTGGGGAGGAGGAGGGAATGCCATGTGGCATTAATGGATTACTCCTGTGTGCCAAGCTGTACTTTCTTATGTAGTGGGGTTTGATCCGCCCAGCAACCTCGCAGAGTGTGCTTTCTGTAACCACCTAGTGTTTGACATCACATAGGTCCAGCCCTCAAGCCTGGAGGCACAGTTGGACATGTAACTCATTTCTGAGGACTCGTCTACTTGGAATCTTGCCCCCTTCCCAGGAGGATAACAAAACTCCCAACCCAGATTTGGACACAGCAGAGATAGATGGCTACTCTGGGATGATCCAGAAGCGTCCAAGTCTTGGGCTGTCCCCTCCCCCCTCCTGTCTCACCTCAGTCACTTAGCATAGTCAGTCTCAGCCCCAGTTTGGGGTGCTGGTGTACCACAGCCTTGCAGGTAAAGGCAAGCCTTCCAGGGCTCTCTCCCCACTGCCCAGTCTGCTCTCTTGAGCCAGGGCAGCAGATCCAGGCCCTTCTTTTTAGGAAAAAAGTCTGGTGGGAGTCATGAAAGGACCATTATGTCCAGACCCCAGATCACACAGTTTTTTGTGTTCTTTTCTTCCTCATGTGGCAGAAGGAACCCTGAACTCAGATCTCATCATGAGTGTGCTTTGACATGTGGGTTAGGAGAAAGGCATAACACTGCTAACTAACTGGTTCCTTGTTAAATCGGCTCTGATGCATGGTCACCCACGCGTGTTGACTGGTATGTTGCCAAGTCCTGTACCCTCAATCATGATCCTTGCTATGCTTGTATACATTGTCATGGCTGTTGGGCTTTCCTTGATTCTGTGACCTTCCACTTTGTCACACTGCCCTCCTTTTTCATGCCATGGACAAAGTCAACCAGTCAAAGCCTCGGGCAACATCTTTTGTTCCATAGAGTTTCATTGGCTACTTTTTGAAAGTAGATTGCCAGGACTTTCTTCCTAGTCTACATTTGTCTGGAAGCTCTGCAGAAAACTTGCCACCCTGAGTGACTTTGCTGGTATCTGAAGTGCCAATGGCATATCTTCTGGCCTCCCAGTGCCACAAATGGCCAGGCAGGCGGGTGGGGGTTGCAAACCATTTCAGGGCGTCATGTGTGTTTCAGAGGCTGGGCTGGAGACTCCACGACACTCTCAGGAAATCCTCCTATCGGTCATGGTGTTCCCACTTTACAGACAGGTGAGGAGTTGGACTGTGGTCACACCGCCAGCAAGTGGAAGAGCCCACACACTAACCTGCCACTTGGCACAGCCATCTCTGATGTATGACTCTGAGTCTCATCTCATGCTCTCATCTGTCAAAAAGGCCTGGTTAGTCCAGCCTCCCTGGACTGGCGCAATGGTCAAATGAGATGGAGAGATGAAGGAAGAACAGAAACACCAGGTAGAAGTGGGGTGAGTGATCTTACATTGTGGGGATTACAATCCATGAGATGAAACAAATGATGCTTCCCTCGTTGAATGGGAAGCAGATCAGCTCTGTCAACCTTTACCTGAGTCATGAGAACAAATCTCAAAAACCATTTCTTTAGGAGGATTAGCTGCTCCCCATGAGGTGGAGGTTAAAGATGCCCCAATATTTCACTCTTCCATTATCCTGAAGTCCATCCCTTCCCCCACCTCCCACGCCCCCTCTCAGGATGTTCCCAAACCACCCAGGGCTCCACAGTGCGCTGTCATGTCTCGCAGGACTGTGAGCATCCTGGAAGTGGCTCACGCAGTTGTGCAGGCGGGCAAGTCCCAAATGTGCGGTTCAGACGTCAGTCTGCAGCACCCCTCTTACTCACCGCCAGGCCGGCCAAGCAAAGGAATGCTTGGGACTCACGTCACCAACATGGCTCACTTTCAGTCCAGCTGAAAGGGATGGGAAACAGCCCAGTCTCCTCCTTAAGTTTCCAGTTTCTACAATCACAAGTCATTCTGCTCATTAGTCACTTAACAACAGAATCATATACCCGATCCTCATCTCCCTCCACCCCCCTTTTACCCATCAGGAAAAGAAGAAATACATGGTCCCACCTGGTCATTCAGGTAGAAAGACTATGACTAGAAGAGCCACCTTAAACAATTCATTGTCCTGTAAAAGGGAAAACAAATAAATAAGCTACAACAACAATAGCAAACAGAAGAAAGTTTTTTGGACAGAGTTGGTGTTCAAACAACATATTGGTTGCCTCCGTCGGCTGGACACTCAACAGACACATTTAGTGGATTGCAACCTGTGCCGCACACTGGGCGAGGCTGATGGAGATCAGTCTGCAGCCTGCTCTGCTCCTGAGGAGCCTGGTGCTGGGGAGTTGGCTCCAGCCAGGATCGTAGGTTCCACTGCCAACTTAGCTGCTTATTTCCTCTGAGTCACGTCACCTTTCTGAGCCTCCACTTATCTGACCCGAGAATGGCCTCCGACTGCTTACCTCTCCAGATTGTTGTGAAGATACATTGAGAGAATGAATGTGAAGCTGAATGTGTTATGATTATATTACCAGTTATCAGCTTGGCTAAATAGGAAGAGCGCATGTTAGTTGCCAGGCATTGTGCTAAGCATGTGACCCTCCCTAGCTCATTGAATCCATATCATAAACCCATGAAAGAGACGTCTGTAGGGTCCCTACACTACAGGAGGACTGGTGGTGGGGCGGGTGTACTCAGGCTGAAGAAAAAGGAAGAAGGTTGGCCAAGTCACACAATTGGCATCGAGATTTACAAAAGGAGAATAAAACACACCCAGCAACAGCCAATGAACATAAACAATCACTCAATGAGTAGGCACGAGATGTGGACAGAAGACCTGCCAGTCCAGGTCTATCTGCTTCCATGCTTCCAAACGTCCTACTTTGGCCCCTGGGTCTTCGTGGGGTGATAGTGAAGGGCTCAGGGCCCCCTCTTCATTTGGCTTAGCCTCAGAATCATGATAGGCCACAGATGTAGACTTTTAATTCTCGTCAGAGGAGATCACACATATTGCTAGAATTCCCCACTGTAGTTCCAGAACTACAAGATGTAGAATTAAATAGCTGATAAATAACAGACATGTATCAATATGTATCAATATGTCCCAACTATTGTAGGGGGACACACTTCAAACAAAAGATTTTTTATTATTTACCTGAAATTCACATTTGACTGAGAATCCTTTTTTTCCACACCTTGTCAGATCAATCTGTTGCACACGACTCTGTTGAAGCGGGAGGATGTCACTTTGAGAACTAAGCTTGGCCTAGCTCAAGCCATGGTGTTTTCAGTCATCTCATATACGTGTGAAATTTGCACACTGCATAAGGAAGACCAAAGAAGAATTGATGCATTTGAATGATAGTGCTGGTGAATAATGTGGAAAGTACCATGGACCACTCAAAAGAGATGATGAAGTCAAAGAACTAAAGAATAGAATTGCAAAGGGCAGCTGGAGAAGACAAAGTAAAACATCACAGTGAAATGCGCCAAGATCTAGAGTTGGAAAACCCAAACGGAAGAACAGGCTCAACATATCTTAAACTGAAAGAATTAAAGAAGAAAAAAAATACAAGTTTCAAGCTGCAATCTTAAAAGATTCTATGGGCCAAATATTGAATAATGCAGAATGCAGCAAGAGAAGATGGGGAGAATACATAGAAGAACTAGTTGACATTCCAGTCTTTCAGGAGGTAGCATATGAGCAAGAACCCGTGATTATTTTTTTTGCATCACTGCCCTCTTGTGGTTGTGGGAGCTACCCAGCGCTGCTCTTGAGAGCAGCCACTGGATTTGAACCGCCAACCACTTACGCCACCAGGGCTCAGCCTAACCAGTGATATTGAAGGACGAAGTTCAAGCTGCACTGAAAGCATGAACCAAGTACAAGGCTCCAGGAATTGATGAAACAACCACTGAAATACATCAACAAGCTTAGGAAGTACTGGAGGCACTCACTTATCTACACTAGGAGATTTGGAAGACAGCTACTTGCCCAACTGACTGCACCAGATTCATGTTTGTACCCATTCTCAAGAAAGCTGACTCCAAGTAATGCTCAAATTATAGACTAATCTAATAAATGTCATATGCAGGTACAATTTTACTGAAGGTCATCCCACAACGGTGGCAGCAGTACATTGACAGGGAGCTGCCAGAGGTTCAGGCCAGACTCAGAAGAGGACATGGAACAAGGAATAACTTTGCTAATGTCACATGAATCTTGCCTAAAAGCAGATAGACGTTTGCTTGTGTTTGATTCGCTATGGCAAGGCATTCGACTGTGTGGATCATAACAAACTATGGATAACCTTGAGAAGAAAGAGAATGCTAGAACACTTCCTTGTGCTCATGTGGGACGCGCACATGGATCAAGAGGCAGTTGTGTGAACACAGCAAGGGATGATTGCATGCTTCAAAATCAGGAGGTGTGTGTGTCAGGGTTGAATTCTCCCACCATACTTATTCAACCTGTGTGCTGTATAAATCATCAGAGAAGCTGCATTCTATGGAGAAGAATGTGGTATCAGGATCATAGAAAACCTTACTGACAACACGAGATATGCAAATGAAACAATCTTGCTGGCTAAAAGTGAGGAGGAGTTGAGACACTTGCTGATAAAGATCAAGGATCACAGCCTTCAGTACAGCTTAGGACTCAGTGTCAAGAAGACCCAAATCCTCACAACGGGACCACTAGGTAACATCATGCTCAATGGAGAAGAGGTTGAACGCATCAAGAATTTCATCTTGCTTGAAAGTGTCAGTCAAAAGATCAGAAGATGTATCACACTGAGTAAATTCACCACACAAGACCTCCTTAGAGTGTTGAATAGCAAAGCTGTGACTTTGAGGACTAGGGTCAGTGCACCTGACCCAGGCCATGGTGTTTTCAGTTGCATCGTGGAGAGTTGTGCAGCTCCATAAAGGACCTCATGCCTGTGAGGGTTGGACATTGCCCAAGGAAGACTGCAGAAGAACTCATGCCTTTGAATTTGTGGTGTTGGTGAAGAATACTGAAATCCATGGACTGCCAAAAGGACGAACAAGTCGGTCTTGGAAGAAGCATGGCCAGAGTACTCCTTCGAGGCAATGAGAGTGAGACTTTGTCTTACACAATTTGGACATGTTGTCAGGAAAGTCCAGCCCTGAGAGAGGGACATCGTGCTTGATAACAGAGAAGGGTGGTGAAAAAGTTGTGAGATGGATTGACCCAGTGGCTGTAACCTTGGGCTCAAGCACAGGAACCCTTCTGAGGATGGCGCTGGACAGGGCAGTGGTTCATTTGGTTGTGTACAGGGCAGCTAGGGGTTGAAACCAACTCCACGGTACATGGACTTCCCAGAGAGCAAAACAGGGAAGAGACAACCTCCCCTGTCTTTTCTTTGGAGGACAGTCAGAATGCATCCGAGAGTTGAGAATGGCATGACTTCATCTCACATACTTTCAACATGTTCTCAGGAGAGACCAGTGTCAGGGAAGGACATCAAGGGTGGGAAGGTGGAGAGGCAGTGAAAAAGAGGATGGCCTTATCGGAGATGGATTGGCACAGTGGCTGTGTCAGTGGCCCAGACATAAGAACTGGGAGGCTGGTCCAGGAACGGACAGTGTTACGTTCTGTTGACTACACATGGGTTGCTATGAGTCCGAACCATCTGAGAGCTTGTATTCCTACCCAGTAGCGAGTGGACTCGCTTGTAACTTTCACCTAACAATAACCAGCGATCTTGCATTTCCTGACAGCCCTACCTCCAGCATCAAGAGAATACAAGGGTCCTCACAAGGCTGGAGCTGGCATCCTGTAACAAACCGCCTTGCCTAATGTGCGGCACAGATGGGTCGTTTGTTAAAAAGCCCTGAAATTATCTTGGGACTACCTTGCGTCTTTTCCTGGTTAAAAATCTATAATCTGTTCAAGGCTAATATTTGAAACAGGCTACTTAAATTTTTTAAAAAAAAATTCTACTTTGAAATTTATGTTGGTGACCTATGACCGATAGCCCAAATCCGTTTCAAAATAAAACATTTTTATTTTGAAGAGTAAAGTCTTCTTGGAGCACAGGCACCTCGTTCACTTATGCACCGACGGCTGTTTCGAAGGGCAGCATCAGGGTTGGGCACAAGCGACAGAGACCAGATGGCCAGCAAGACTAACATGTTTGTTCTGACTCTCCTCAGAAGTTTGCCGACCCTGTGGCGGCATTCCAGTTCGCCGCTGCTGTGTATTCCTGCTGAATCAGGGCTTGTGTTCCTGACAGAAGCTATCGGACTTGCGCGTGACTTGGGGCCGTGGTGGTTCATGGTAGAAACCTTACACCTTTCACCTGGGAGACCTGGGGTCAAGCCCCAACCTACGCACCTCATGGGAGGCCACCACCTGCCTATCAATGGAGGCTGGTGTATTGATCTGATGCTGGAAGTTCCAGCGGAGCTTCCGGATGAAGGTGGGCTAGGAAGATAGGCTCGCTGATAGAGCGTCCAACATCAGCTAACGGGATTCTTATGGATCACACCGTCTGGTTGAAAGCGGATCGTGGGGGTGCCACGGAGCCCCGCAGCATTTGGTTTCATTGGGTAGCGTCACCAGGGGTCAAGGGCAACTCAATAGCCACTAACAACAAGTTGCCCATGAAGATACTGTAAAGAGACCAGATTGTCAGCGGGACACCATTGACCAGGGGGTGGGGGGTGGGGCTCATGATTAAAAATTTGATCTATATGGAGCAACAAAAATGTTCATAGAATGCAGAAGCAGTATGATAATATGTTTGTTTAATTTTAAAACACTGTGGGACACGGGACAAATTGTTAAAAAGCGGGACGTCTGGTCACCTTAGTATAGAGGCCATCAGGGTGCAAGACACATAGAGGTGCCATTTGTAAGCCTGCTGGCAGTGCCCTTGATCTATGATGAGTGTCCAGTAAGTCTTCCTGTTCCTACCTTTCAAGTCCCATCCCCTGACACACTTTCTTCTCTCGGGAGGGGAGGCTCCAGTCCCATGGCCTCCTATGGAGGTCGACTCTGAAAATTCAAAGCAGGTTTTGGCTGCATTTTGAGGACTGCCTGCTGCTTTTTACAAATTTCACCAGGCTGAAAACAGCCACGTGCAGAATCCCTGGCCACGGGGGTGGGATAGGGGGGATGTCTGGGCCCTAGTCCTGGGTTCCTTTCCATCTATCTCTCTGCTTGGCAACCCATGTGACTGTCAGTTGGGGAGCAGAACTTGTCAAGTTCCCTCCCCCAGCCTGTGTTCAGCTGGGTTTAATTGCAGCCCTCTGTGGAGTGGACAGCATGCAGATTAGAAATTGGAGAATTCAGGGCGAGGAAGCAAAGCACCTGGAATCCACCCACTGCCTGCTTCTTCATCCTGCTCCCTTCCCCAGACCTGGGGAGATGACAGCTCAGCTCATCCACCTGAATGCTCAAGAGTCATCCTTTCCCCATCATCTGTGTATCCATGTACCCATCACCTATTCATCTAAATCTCCGTTCAGGGCCATTTTCCCAAGGCACCTGAGCTAAGATACACTCTCTCTTAATATTTAAGTAAACAATTGTTAAGAACTATAAAGGGTTTGAGATTCTGTAAGCTAACAAGTTAGCTTGAACTGTGTTATGCATACTCACCTTCTGGCTCAGAGACAAAGAGCATCATCCCTCACGGCATAGCCAAGAGTAAGAATTCTCACTCATGCCAGTTACAGTTTAACCAATGGATTGAATTATGCTCTCCATACACATTTTCTCACTCCTCTGCAGCTCTCTAAGTAAGGAATCCTACCTAATTCCTTTACTTCTGCATGTACAAGGTTAAGTAAAAAAGTATTGTTAGAAATCATAAAAAATGTGTTAAGCAAAAAAATCCAAGTGTGAAGATATTGTTTCTCAAATGTCCTCGATCTAGGGCTAAAGATCTCATCTACACCTCAAAGGTTGTTAACAAGACTTCCTCCAATCCCGATGCTGTGTTCTTCCTCACAGAACCCGTGTCTTGGATGGTTTGCTCAGCATACAGTTTGAATAAGTATGGGGAGAGGTTACAACCCTGATGCACACCTTTCCTGATTTTAAACTATGCAGTCTTCCTTTGATCTGGTTTCACAAGTGCTTTTGGATCCATGGGCAAGTTCCACATGAACACAAGGAAGTGGAATTCCCATTCTTCTCAAGGTTATCCATAGTTTGCTATGATCCACACCTTTGAATGCCTTGGCATAGTCAACAGAACACAAGCGAAATAAGGTGCATCTGCCCCAAGCCATGGTATTTTCAATGGTCTCATATGCATATGAAAGCTGGGTCTTAAATCAAAGGAAGACTGGAGAAGAACCGATGCACTTGAAGGATGGCACTGGAGAAGGATGACTGCTGAAAGAACCCATGGATCTGTCCTGGCAGAAGTATGGCCCTTGAGAGGCAAGGAGGACCAGATTTATCTCACATACTCTGGCCCTGTTGTCAGGAGAGACCAGTCCCTGGAGAAAGACATCAGGTAGAGGGGCACCAAACAAAGAGGCAGTCCTTCAGCAAGATGGCTTGACACAGTGGCTGCACCAATGGGCGCAGGCATGGGAACCATGGTGAGGATGGGGCAGTACCCAGCAGAGTTCCAATCTGTTGTGCACTGGGTCACTGTAAGTCCACAATCTTTCCATGAAGAATTCTGTACTTTTTGATTTATGCCACCACAACATGGCCATTTTAGCAACATCGAGGGACCAAAACCATGTATCTGTAGAATGTGTTTTGAGTTTGGGGAACACAAAGAAGTCTGAAGATAGGAGGCGATTGCTAACTCTTTTTTTGGGGGGGGGCATCAGTGCCTTCTGGTGGTCATGGGAGCTACCCAGTCTTGCTCCTGGAGAGCTGCTACTGGATTTGAACTGCCAAGCCCGTGGGTTGCAGTCCCGCGCTCAACCACTATGCCACCGGGGCTCAGCCTGTGGTTGCTAACTCTTACGGGACATTATTGGGGTTTCAGAAACTGGTCCAGGTACTTTCCAGGATTGTTGGGTAAGTAGGGGACCTGTCTCAATGGAACTTTTGTAGCACAGCTCCTGTTACAAACTGGTACATTGTCGTGATGGAAAAAAATGTCCTCAGTGCAATTTTCCTGGCCTTTTTTCTCATCAATGTAAGGTTCAGTTCTCTGAAAACTTCTTCCTCATGAGCCTCCATGATCATTCCGAGTCCTTTGAGAAAATCGATCATGATTATCCCATCGGAATCCTCAAAGACCAGTGACCACACCTTTTGAGCAGACTGCACTGCCTTGCGTGTCACTGGTTTTCAGATGCTCTTGGAAGCCACTGTTTGGAGTGGGTTTGTTTTCAGGTGCCCACATGAAAGCTAAGGCTGGGTACTGAAAGTGGAATGGGTGTTAGCTAGGTGGGATCCAGAAAAACATGCTTCCATTGAAGGGACCAGCATATGCTCAGGTTCAGAGGAGCGAGAGAAAATGAGTACCTGGCATGTTCTGGAAATGGAAGGAGGGCCAGTGTAGTAGGAGCATCGAGGAGAGATTGGTGGTGGTGGTGGTGGTGATGGTGTGGGAATGACAGAAGATGGGGGTCAAAAGTGATTAGTGGTCAAGATCATGGTGAGCTGTGCAACTCCACAAAGGACTTCATCCTGAAGCTCCAAATCCAGTGAGAGCCACAGAAAACCTTTGGGTTAGGTCAGCAGTCAGGCTGGTGCTCTTGAAAGATGCCCTGCGGACAGGCAGCATTGGAGCCCGGCAGACCAGTGAGCAGACTGGTTGGTGCCTTCAAGAGGAGAGAGTAAAAGACAGGCCTCCCAGACCCAGTGGCCAGGCGGAACTGGAGTGGAGATCAGAGAGGGCTTTCCCTCCACTCCCTGGTGAGTTTCTTTTCTCTGCCGAGTGAGAAAAGGCCTTCACCACTCTCATCATCTCTGTCTGTAAAGTTCCAGACCTCCATTCTTTTGCCTGCCCCTCAGCAATGCCTCAAGGTCTTTCTAGGACCTCTGATTGATAACTCTGGTGTGTTAGTCTGGGTAGATGAGAGAAACTAATTCATAGACACTCATATGTGTATAAGCAAGAGTTTTATATAAAGAGCAATTATAAATTAAGAAAACATCCCAGCCCAGGCCAGATCAAGTCCATCAATCTGATATTAGCCCATCTGTCCAATACCTATCCATGAAGTCCTCTTCAGACTCACAAAACACAAGCAATGACACTGAGTGCAGGAAGAGCACAGGCCAGTGGGTGGGAATTCTTCTGGCTCCAGCATTGGTAGAAGCATCTCAGTTCTGGCAGGGATCTCCATGTGGTTCCTCCAGCTCAGGGCACTAGGGTAGCTTCATTTGTCTTGTCAACTGCAATGTCTCCCAGGGAACGAGCCTGCATCCTGCCTTCAGCAAGTTATTTATCTCCTGAGCTCCTCCAAATGAGGTCATCAAGCTGTGACTTGAGTGACAGACTAAGCCCCCTTCACTCTTACCCCTCTCATATTGACAGCAGATCACGTAACTACCACATGTTCCATTTCCAGAACATGCCAGGTACTCATTTTCTCTCGCTCCTCTGAACCTGAGCATATGCTGGTCCCTTCAACGGAAGCATGTTTTTCCAGATCCCACCTAGCTACAACCTGAGTTGTATAAGAGTGATACCAAGGTGGGGGGTGGAATAAAGGGGAGCTGATTAAAAAAAAAAAGAGTGATACCAAATGACATACTGTTATTGTTTCTAGGTGTCATGAGTCAGTTCCAACCTACAGCAGCCCCATGCATAGCATGAAACACTGCCCAGTTCTGCATCCTCTTCAGAGTGATTCTGAACCTGGAGCTCAGTCCTGCAGTCATTGTGTGAATCCATCTCTTTGAAGGCACTCCTCATTTTAGCTGCCCGTCCACTTGACCAAGCATGCTGTCCTTCACCAGGGATCGGACTCATCTGACAACATGTCCAAAGTATGTGAGCCAAAGACTCACCATCCTTGTTTCTAAGAAACACTCGGCCCATACTTCTTCCAAGACAGATTGGTTGGAGCCAGCATTGACTCGATGGCAGAACATTGATTAGTTTTCTTATTTCATTTATCAGAAAAGATATACATATGTGTTGTATCCTTCAAACCTACTGATGCAAGCTGTATTCTAAGCAAATAATCTGAGAAGTTTGGCTCTGTGGCTGAGAACATGACATCAACCTTGCAAGACGGCTTAGCAACAACTTTTGGTATACACATGAAACAAACTTGCTTTCTCAAAATGAGGCCTCGAAGCACTTGCTGATGAAGATCCAGGTTTGTCAATGCACAGAAAGTTAGCATCTTCACAGGTGAACCAACAGGTAACATCATGATACACGGAACAAAGCTCAAGGTTGCCGAGGGTTTCCTCTTGCATGGATCCACAACCGATCCTGGAACTGGGACAGTCTGCCAAATGGCTTGAGTGGAGGCAAGGGGTCATGGGCATTCCAGGATTTCTTCTGCGAAGGGAGTGTAGCCTTGGGTGAGGTGGCTTGCTCTGGCTGAGAGCAATTCTTGGAGTAGGATTCAGTATGTGCCACCAGGCTACACTCTTGGTGGCTGTTAAATGAGTGCTTTGGATCTGAAATGAGGTGATGCATGTGGGGACTTCTTTATGCTTTCCTATTCCTCAGGGATTCTGACAGAGGTGAATCCCTATTATCTACATCTATAAACTCAATAATTGCTGGTTATTATGCTAACATCCCCACTTCTCTCTCTGTACATACATACACAGATTAATCTGAAAGGACACACACATTTAAAATGTTTCATTATTAAACAAATAAAGGCTTACAGAGCAGATCATTCAACTTTTACATTCAACTAGGAATACATGTTTTGCCTCCATTTAGACATTGCAATCCCCTCAATGTGTCATCCCTCATCCCATATCCTTCCTGCTTGTCCTGCTTCTACTCCTCCTTCTTTCCTAATCCACTGAACTTTGTCTTGGGGTAAATGCTGCCCCTTTGATCTCAAATGGTTGATTATTCTACCATGGGAGTGAGTTCAGTTCCAGATCTCAAGAGTGGCCGAGGGCCATGTTCTTGGGTCCCATGAGCCTCTCTCCCCTTCTCCCTTTTTAAAGAGAGCATTTATTAAGTCTTCAATAGAACAGCTTCAGAGATTTGTCATCCAGATGAGAGAGACCCTTAGCTTGAGGTCATGATGGCCAAGGGGCTGCTGTGATAAAGAGCTTTGAAAAGGGAACACACACAATCTTTTGAGAGTGGTTGGGAGCTAGGCAGCTGGGGATGAAGACCCTTTGCCTTTCACTTACACATTTAAAATTTGTCCCATGTGCATTTTTACATATGTAATATGTGTGTGTGTATTTATGTGTTTGTGTGTGTGTGTGTTAGGCTGGGCTGACTCGAGAAACAAATCCAGTGACAATATATGTGTAAGCAAGAGCTTTATATCAAGAGGTAATTGTATATCAAGAAAACATCCCAGTCCAGTCCAACTCTACTCTGTAAGCCTGAGACTAGTTCATAAGCCCCCCTTCAGACTCCCGCGGCCACATGCAATGATGCCGAATGCAGGAAGATCACAGGCTGGTGGTGTAAAGTCATGTGGATCCAATGGTGTTGGCTTTAGCAGCAACAAGGGTCCACCAGCAGGAAGGTAGACAATACATTTATCATCAAAAAGAATATTACAAAAAAAAGAAACATGGAAATTACAAAATTAATGTTGAAGGATAATATCTTCTGTCTGTTAAAGGATAATATCCATATGCCTACTAGGAAGTCCAATTAATAAAACTATTATTCACATTTACGGACTGACCACGAAAGCCAGTAAATGAAGAAACCGAAGCATTCTTTTGGCCCATTTTTCAGTCTGTTGTGTTGTACACAGGGTTGCCATGAGTTGCATCGACTTGATGTCACCTAACAAAAACAAATTCAATCTGAAGTTGATGAAATGTGCAATCAAGGTGTAACTGTAATTACTGATGATTCAAATGTAAAGGTTGGCGATAAAGAGAAAGGATCAGTAGTTGGAAAATATGATCTTGGTGATAGAAATAACTCTGGAGAGTGCTTGATAGAACATTATAGATCAGCAGCTTCTTCATTGCAAATACCCTCCCTCAAAAAAACAATATAAATGGAACGTATACATATGGAGTTTGCCAGATGGGAAAGACAGGAATGAAATTGACTTTTATCTCTGGGAAGAGATGTTGGAGAAGCTTAATGTCAGCAGCAAAAGCAAGACCACAGATTGATTTGGGGACAGACCATCAATAGGCAAGTTCAGGTTGAAGTGGAAGAAAATGAAAACAAGTCCACAAGAGTCAAAATATGACATTGAGAGTTTATCCCATCTGAATTTGGAGACATATCAAGAACAGATTAAATTCCCTGAACACTAATGATCAAAGCCCAGGCTACCTGTGTGTGGCAGTCATCTAATCTGGTGTCAATTTGAGGATTAAGAGTATAGGGGTGGAGTCTAGCCTGTCACTCTGGAGATAGCCAATGAGACCTCTGTGGACATGGTCTTCTCTTCTGAAAATTTTGGGAAATGTGGTAATTCCTGGGGGTGGGAGTCACTATCTCACTCACTCCCTTAGACATACTCAACCTACATGGCTGACTTCCTGTGAGACATTCCTGAGGAGAAGCCACATAGAGCTACCCTAACCCCTGAGCCACACAAGCCACATGGATGCAACCAGACCTCTGAAGTGGAGGAGCCACTTGGAGACCCTTGCCAGCGCCGAGATGTTTACAACGCCATTGGATCCAAAGGCATTCTACCCATCTGGCTTGTGATCATCTTGCAGTTGGCGTCATTGCATGTGTTTCGTGAGTCTGAAAAAGACTTTATAGACTGGTATCAGACATATGCGCTAATATTGGACTTATGACCTTGGACTGGACTGGATCGGGTTGGGATGTTTTCTTAATGTACAGTTGCTCTTGCATATAAAACTCTTTCTTATACACATATGAGTGTTTATGAATTTGTTTTTCAAGTCTACCCGGACTAACACACGGTGAGAGAACATCAAGAATAGCATGCATGAGGACATCAAAAACTCATTTAACAGACAGGAAAAAACAAGACCAAAGTGGATGTCACAAGAGACGCAGATTTGCTCTTGAATGTCAGGTAGCTAAAGTAAATGGGAGAAATGATGACATACAAGAAGATTTCCAAGGGCAGCTCAAGAAGGCAAAGTCAAATAGAAATATGCAAAGATCCGGAGTTAGGAAACCCAAAGGGAAGAGTACACTCAGTTTGTCTCAAGCTGAGGCAATCGACAAAGCATTCATTCCTCAAGTTGAGACATTGAAGGGTTCTCTGGGCAGAAATTGGATGATGCAGGAAATATAAAAAAGGATGAAAAAAATACACTGTACTGAAAAGAATTGGTTGACATACAAACGTTAATGATGGAGTGTATTATCAAGAACCAAGGATACTAAAGGAAAAAGTCCAAGCTGAAATGGAGGCATTGGTGAAGAACCAGACTCCAGGAATTGACAGAATATCAATGGAGAGGTTTCAACAAGTGAATGCAGCATTGGAGCTACTGATGAATCCATGCCAGCTTACCGGGCCACTGTCTGTAAAATATCCATATTTGTGCTCATTCCCAAGAAAAATAACCCCATGGGATGCAGAAATTATTGAATGATATCACTAATGTCACACAAAAGGAAAATTCTTATGCAGAGCCTGTACATAGACCAAGAGGCAATTGTTCAAGCAGTGTGAGTTAGAATTAGGAAAGGTGTGCATCAAAATTATAGCCTTTCATCACTCTTATTTAATCTGTATGCTGAGTGCAGAATTGGAGAAGCTAGACTATGTGAAGAAGAACTTGGCTTCAGGATTGGAGGAAGGCTTATCAACAATGCAGATGAAAGCAAGGAGGAATTGAAGCACTCCCAGATGGAGATAAAGACTACCACCTTTGGTATGAAGGACAACGCAATGTAAAAAAATATCCTCACAAATGGACCAACAGACAATAACATGATAAACAGAGGACTCATTGGCATTGTCAATAATTTCATTTCACTTGGATCCACAATTAAAATGGTCTTAAAAGCAGCAGCTTCGAAATCAAACAACATAGTCTGTTGAACAAATCTGCTGTACAAGGGCCCTTTAAAATGCTCAGTGGCAAAAATGTCACTTTGAGGACTGAGGTGTGCCTGATTCAAGCTATGGCATTTTCTTTTTTTTTCTTTAAATAATTTTATTGGGGGCTCTTATAGCTATTATAACATTCAGTACATCATCTGTATCAAAGCACATTGCACACATGTTGCCACATACATCTCCAAACATTTTCCACTTGAGTCCTTGGTATAAGCTCCTCTTAAAAAAAAAGCTCCTCTTTCCCCTCCCCCCCTTTTTAAAATGAATCATTTTATTGGGTACTCACACACCTCCCCTCACGATCCATTCATACATCAATCGTATGCAGATCTCATCTGCACACTTGTTGCCCTCATCACTCTCAATACATCCTCCCTCCACTTAGGCTCCCAGTTCCACCACCCCATATTTCCCTTCTTCTCTTTGCCCCATGAACCTTTAATAATTTACAAATTTCT
>PVJH01018284.1:0-45576 GCA_004026705.1 Nesogale talazaci | reverse complement strand
GGTCCAGCCAGGACTCGGCCCAGGATGCACCGCTCATGGACCCCTGGCCTTGAAATTAATAGCAGAGAATCTGGGGGAATCTCCTCAATTGACCGTTTTGAGGGCAGTTGGGATGAATCTACAGGACAGCATTGCCACGACTGCCAGGGATTGGACTGCGATGGAAACACCTGAAGTGGCAGGGCTGGTTTGTCAGGATTCTCCCAGTCTTGGTGGTGGGGTTTCCATTCCCCTCTTTGCAAGATAAAGCTGTCTGGGGACGTATAGAGTTTTGCTTTTCTAAACGGGTAAGGAGTAATTTTCGAGTCCATGCTCAGGAAGTCTGTATTCACAAAAGAACAATTCTTGTGAGGTGCTGTGCACAGAGCAGGTTTGGTAAATACCAACTACAGCTGAGTCACCCGTCTGGCCTTCTGCGGTGGGGTGGGGTGGGGTGGGGTGGGGTGGGGTGGGGACTTGGGCTCCGGGGACAGGGGGGACAGCAGACCCTGAGAAGGTCATTGTTCCCTTTGCCCTCCGAGAGCTTATAGATGGATTTGAGTGTGTGTGTCTCACACCTGTGGTTCAGGGGACAAGCTTTTCTGTGTCACTGCCTGGCTCGGCCTATTAGGCACACTTCTTGGCCAGTCAGCAGGCCAAGTGGTGGCGTCTCAGTTAGTTACATGTGTGTGGCTTTCAAAAGAAACACCCAGAAGCATCACTGACGAAAGCACCTGTCAGGGTGACAAAACTGAAAGTCTTGAAGATGCCAACTTCTGGGAAGGGTACCCAGCAGTTGTAGTGTCAACTCAAACAGCCAGCCCAGTGGTGGCAGGACACCCCGTGTGTGTGAAGGGACTACTGGGGCTCACTTGATGGCAGGGCCCACCCAGTTGGGCAGCAGATACATGCCCATGGAGGGGACACTGAGGGGCAAGAAAAGGCCACTTGAAGGGCAAGGGGTTAAAAGATCGGAACATTATCTGCGTGGCTAACAGGGCCATAAAGGTGTAGCCAATAGAGACAATGGGGCAGACTTGGACTCCATGTCCTAGAACATTCATTCCTTTGGGGAAAAGGGCAGGTAGGCTGGGGTAAGATGGCGGGGGTTGGGGGGTTGTTTCAATGACTAAGTGTGTTACTTCTTTAAAAATAGCAGAAGGTTGACATTGCATGAAGCTAGGGCCTAGGTACCTTGGAATCTGCATTTTTCTGTTTGCTGGAAACATCATTAAAAAATGAAATAAATGCTGATTACGCACCAACCCCACCCCACCCAACCCCGTGCTGTCTAGTTGATTCTGACTCATCGCCACTCTCTAGGACATCGTAAAACTGCCTTGTGAGGTTCCCAGGCGGTCAGTCTCTACACAAGCAGACTGCCACGCTGTTCGCTCTTGGAGCAGCCAGTGGTTTTGAACTGCTGACCAATTGATTCATAGCAAAGTGCCTTCGCCTCTGTGCCACCAGGGCTCTATAGGTAAATGCACACAGCCGTGCATATGTGAATGTCAGGGAGGTGAAGAAATGGCCTGGGGTCCGACCTCTTCCGCCTTAAGAACAACCCGACTCGCCATTTGCTCACGAGATTCCTATGAGGCAGGTCAGACAGGCCCCCTCTGATCTGCTTTATTCCGATACCCACCATTCCTCCCACTGCACCATTCCCTGCTGGGTTTGGTAGCATGTTGCACTTAGCACTGAACTTACAGACAGCCTTCATGATTGTGGGGTTTGTTAGAGAAGTTAACAGGTTACAAGTCAGGATCAGGAGCATTAAGACTGCAGTTCTGTTGTCCCATGTGCTGCTTTCCTGCAGACACGTGCCCACTGGGCACCCCACTGTGTTTATTAGCCCCCATCCTGACAGCCCTTGGCTTTATTGTTCTGTGGGCCTGGAAGTCAGCTTTGAATGTGTCAGCTGCCTTCACATGTCCGTGGGAATCTCGGGGTGCTCTGCTGACTGGTGGCTGGCAGCTCGTCTTTCTTGATGGTTGTGGGATTCTCCGGTCCTGCTCTTGAGAGAGCTCGTCCAATGCCCAGTGGAATACTAAACTGACCAGTCTCCTTCTCCCATTAGTTCGACTCACCCATCACATGCCAGTCCTTTGGTGGGCGTGACATGGAAGAGCCACACCAAGCAATTTCACTTCACCACGGAGGCTTCAAAGAAGTGGAAGGAAAAGATAATGGAACCTTTTGAAGTCCTCCATCTAGAATAGGTCCATATCCTATACGAGAGGAGGTTTAAGAAAGTTCTAAGTTCTTGGAAGAATTCCATGATCTTCCATTCCATTTGCCCACCACCCTGCTGGAGCCCCCTTGTAATGGTGTGTGTTTGTGCTTGTGTGTGTGTGTGTGTGTGTGTGGGGAGGGTTTGACACAGTGACTTGCCAGTTGCAAGTTCAGCAGTTCAAACTCACCAGCTGCTGCCTCGGAGAAAGTTGTTTTTTTGGGGTTTTTTTTGCTCCTTTAAGATTCATAGTCTCCGAAACCCGTGGGGGCAGTTTTTATGTCTTATGAGTCAGACTTGACTCCATGGCTGAGTGATTGATAATATTTAGATAGATGGATCAGTGAACTAACTTTATTATATCGATAACCTAAAACCTTCAGAGCTCAAGGCGTCTATGTGGGAGTGTGTACCTCGGTCTTTCCCCATTTGCCGAAAAGCCGTGCTGCGGTGGCATTTCCCTGTGTTGCTGATCAAAGGCCTTGTCTGCGCCCCTCTCTCATCTTCGTCATAGGAAGTGGAGGGAACAGTGTCGGTGTCCCAACACTTCAAGAAGACAACCTGGAGGCAGGTCTTCTCCCCGTGGGTCTTGCCTTCTGATTGAAAGACCGTCCGTTCCTGGGTTTCTCCTGGGCAGCGGGGCCTCCGCTCCGGCAGGAGCCTGGATGATGCCGCACCGGTCCCATGGCCTGGTGGTGCTGGGAAACCAGAGGCACATCTCCGAGGGAGGTTTCGGGCCTAATTGAATTAGGATTATTGAAGCCAGGATGGGCGCGCAGTGGCAACATTCTTTTCATGCCGGTGGTGGGGGATGAGCGTAAAGCAGCCCGTTGATAGACTAATATCCTGTACTTACATGGCTGTGTCTCTCTGAGGAAATCAGAGCTTAATACGTCCCATTCAATTAATCCTCACAACATCCTTAAAGGTGAGCACAAGCCAGAGAGAGCATTATCTCCTTTTTGCTGGGGGGAAAGACCCCAGCTGAGAAGGGATGAATTTACGCCTCCCCGTGAGCACTCTAACTCCCCTGGCAGCAGACTTAAACACGACCAGGGCAAGTGGGGGCGGGGCGGTATTTATGGCCGGTGGCCTCGGTGCCAGGTGCCAGGCGCTGCTGGAAACGGTCAGAGTTGCGATGGCTCTTAATCCGCAGAGCAGACTTGAAGGGTAGTAGGTGGTCTTGTCCTGCTTTTCCCAGAGAAGCCGAGTCCTTGGCCCAAGTCCTCATGCTGCTCTGTGGCAGGTTTCCACCGGCCCCTCCCCCCTTCCCATCTGCTTCCCAAAGCTGGTACTCCTGGTGTTAGGGGCTAGAAAAGGATTTAAGTGCTTTGAAGCAAGACCGTCCCATTCAGTGGTGGTAGCTGCCCGTACTGCTGTCCAAACTCCCTGCCAACAGTCGATGCCGACTCCTGGGCACCTGCTGAGCAGCACTGCCCTGGTGGGTTTCTGAGATTGTAACTCTCTGCAGAAATAGAGAGCCTCTCCTTCTCCGAGGCGCAGCTGTGGTTTTGAACCCGTAACCTGTGGGAAGCAGCCCCATGTGTAACCCACCCCGACACCAGGGCTCCAGGGCTGTCGGCCCCACGGAACACACTGTTCCCTAAAGGAACTGCTTTGATAACGGTGGATGCCATGGCAGGGAATTGGACCTCACACTTTGGACTCCTGGCAGGGCTGCCCGCCCCACAGCTGTTGCCTTTTATAAACTCCACTGACAGACTTCCCTCAGCCACTTTTATAGGGGCCCACGGCGGGGGTGGGTGGGGGCAGACTCTTGTCAGTTTTAAAACAATTCCGGCTGTGACAGCAGAGCTGAAAGGGAGAGAGAAGCATGGATGGGCCCAGGCACTTGGCCGGACTCCCTGCCACGGGGCCGATCCCGACCCAGCGTGGCCCTCCAGGGCAGAGTGGACCTGCCGCGGGGGTTCCCAGGCTGTTGCTCTTGGTGGGAGCCCACAGCCCCCTCTTCCTCTACCCGGGAGCAGCTGGTGGGTTTGCACTGCCATTAGCAGCCCCAGGCCGCACCCGGGACACCACCAGGACTCCGGACAGGCCTTTCTCGATGCCCCGTTTCCCGGGCAAGGAGACGGAGGCGTAGAAACGGCGATGAACTTGTCCCTGGTCCCTTTTTATCAAGTGGGTTTGATGGCTGAGGGCAAACCCTCTCGGGCTCAGCCTCCTGGGTGCGGCGTGTCTGACGGGCTCACCCGTGTTTTGTTGTCACTCCTGAAAAGTATGGACCAGGCCTTAGCCTTCAGCGGCTCGGAGTCAGACAGAGATTTCTCTTAAGCAGATCTCTTTAGTAACCGAACACACTCGGTGGTTAGACATGGTGTTTAGTTGCTCTGAGAATGTATTTTTGTCACACTGCCCTGTAATATCCCACCGAACTGCTTGCGCCAAGCACAGAAGGAAAGAGAAGGGAGGCCAGAGACCATGTTCTGGTCCTGGCACACCTGGGACACCCGCGTGCTGCATGGCCCTGCGTGTTGTGTACCACTTGGACCTGGCACCTGGAGAGCACCTGGCAAGAAGGCTGGTCCCCATCTCGGGCCTGGCCACAGGCACTGACTGGGACGCATCTGTCCCAGCCTGCCGCAGAGGGAAGCCCTTCTCTGTCGGGTTTTGTCTGTTTCTCTCATCTTCGTACCTTCGATCTTACCTACGAGAGGAGGAACTTACTGGGTGCTCTTGTTTACTTTTCTTTTCAATACAAAATGGCAGAGTTTACCACCGACGGAAAGAAACGTGCTAGTTGAAGATTACGAAACCCCCAAAGAGCCCAAAGAAGAAAGTGAAAAGTACTGCGAATCCTTCCAGGGTTCGCAAGCTGGCGTCTGTCCTACCGCATTATAAGCACAATAAAGCTGTAGGAGTGAAATCATACTGCAGATACACACACACACACTAGAGTTGACTGCATGTCTTAGTTATCACGTGCTGATATGACAGGAATCCTGCAAGTAGACGGCTTAAGCCAACAGATGCGGACTTTCCTCCCAGCTCAGGAGTTTCCAAGCCTGAACCGAGAGCCAGCCTGAGCAAAAGGCTTTCTCTGTGTGTGTCAACTCTGGGGCAAGGTCCTCGTTCTTTGCAGCTTCTGCTTCCTGGTTCGTTGGAGGCTCCGAGTGTCCGAGCTCAAGTGCTTCTCAGAAGAGACTGACCCAAGATAGTGCCCAGCCTCATGAACATTACCAAGACATTCCATTCCCACATGGGTTTCTACAAAGGTTAGCATTTAGTGCACATAATTTTCGGGGACATAATTCCAGTCTTAACACTGTGCTCTGAAGAATATCTTCCAATGTTGGCATATCTCTCTCTCTCTCTCTCTCTCTCTCTCTCTCTCTCTCACACACACACACACACACACACACACACACACACCTATTATTTGTTGAATTTGTTGTATCCCTTTACCTAATCTCCCTGGTGGCACAGTGATTACGCCTTGGACTGGGATCCAGAAGGTCGGCAGTTTGAAACCACCGATTGCTCTGCAGGAGAGACAGGGAGCCTTCTACTCCTGTAAACAGTTACAGGCTCATACCCCCCCTGGGGCAGTTCTTTTCTACCCTGTCTTATGGGGCTGCTGTGAATTGGTCTCACATGGAAGACAGTGAGTAAGCTTTCAATAATTGGCCATGTTTGGTCAAGGTAATGTTCTCTTTCCTGGTTTTCCAGTTTCCACCTTTTTACTGTAGCCTACACTGGGCACACCTCCATCCGGATCCATGCAGCTTTTCTGTGGCAGTTTTCAATATCTGGTTATTTCTTTAGGTTAAACTTCTAAAAGTCGAATTCCAGAGTGAGAGTTGTGTACCTCGTTAAGACTTTGGATGCATGCTATGTTACCGTTTGCTTTCCAGAAATGTTGGACTGATTTACAGCAGCAGTTGTATTGAATCCTGTATTATTTACTTAGCTTGAAAAAACAAGTCATGTAATGGTATGGTTAAAATATATATATATTTTAAAAAGGCTCCATAGACAATTCTCCCTCTGCCTGTGCTCCCATTCTCTTACGTGCACGTCTGCATCCTTCCAATGCTTGTTTTGTTTTTTGAAATCATTTTATTGGAGGCCCATACAACTCTTATCACAATCCATACAATTGAATCAGGCATGTTTGTACATATGTTGCCCTCATTCTTTTTTAGAAATTTACTTTCTATTAAGCCCTTGGTATCAGCTCCTCCGCCCCAGAGCCCCCTGATAAATTGTTCATTATTATTATTTTCATCTCTCTCATGTTTTCTGTTGTTCTTCCCCCTGTAGAGGGGTGTATGGTTATGTGTTGATCATTGCGATCAGTTCCCCTTTTCTCCCTTCCTCTCCCAACGCTTGTCTTTTGTGCACACAGAAACACATCTCACCCCTTGAATACCATCTACCTTGCTGTATTTTAAAAAATAAAGTAATACTATTTCTTAGAAATCATTCCAAATCGATGCATGAAACCTTGAGTGTGAGTGTGTGTGTGTGTGTGTGTGTGTGTGTACTTGTGTAAGCTGAACGGTATCCCATGGTACCAGATGGCCACATTTTATGTAACCGACTCCCTTTTGCTGGCTGTTTGGGTGACTTCCGGTCTGTCTCACGCACAAACAGTGCTGCCATGAAGAAAGTCCTGCATGCGCCAGTTGACACATGTGCGAGCACAGCTGCAGGAGCCATTCCTCCTAGGACACGTGAATGACAGGTGCTGCTGTGCCACCCGCCATCGGGGTGAGGCTGGGGGAGACTCCTGCCAGCATCATGGGAGAGTGCCTCGTCCGCCTGAGCTCCCTCCCCCCAGCTCCCATTCTGGGGTGACCATTCCAGTCTCGTAAATAGCATGCAGACACAGTCACAGAAACCCACCGGGACACCCCCTCCTGTGGGCTGGTCTGTGAGTGCACGCTGAATCACGGAGTGCGGGCTCACTGGAGACTGAAGCTCACTGCCCTCGAGTGGATGCTGACGCAGAGTGGCCCTGTGGACTCCCCAAGCCTGTCTGTGGTGGCTCTTTTTGGGAATGGAAAGCCTGGTCTTTCTCCCTTGGACTGGCTGATAGTTTTGCACCGCTGGCCTTGTGGGTAGTAGCCCAGCGTGTTATCACCACCCCCCCAAGACTTCTGACTTGAGAAAAGTCCTTAAAATCAGTCCCCTTCTCCCTCTGCAAGCCAGGCCTGCCTGCCTCCCTCCCTCCCTCCTCCAGGCTCCAGGCTCCTGGCTAACCTGAAATATACCGCTTCCTCTAGCAAGACAGAGAGCTTGTGTAATGAGAAAAGCCAACGGCCCTTTGCAAGAGGACCTCACAGATAACCAGTGAGAAGCCACCACTTAGCGAATTGGCATTTGAAGTCAGTGTTCTGACAATGAGAGGTTTGAGGAAATGAAAGTTTGGGGCCCCAAGACTGCAAAATGTAGTTGGAGCCAAATGAAGTCCGCAGCCGCCGCACCTGCATTCTCGCCCGAGCCCCTGCCCAGGAGCTCAGTGAGAGGTCCCCTGGGGTCAGGAGAGTTAGAGGGTGCTGCGCTCTGTGCTTCTTCTGTCTCCGAAGGTCACAGGGGCAGTTCCACCTTGCCGTCACTGAAAGTAATTGTTACCATCACTTGGGTTTTTAAAAAGAAACTTTGTTTTTCCAAAGCAGTTTTAAGTTTACAGAAAAAAAAAACAAAACATCCCAGGCAGTAGAGTTGTGTTGCTAACTCTCGGGGTTGCTAACTCTCCAGGGTGTTAACTCGCCCTTAGCTGACTCTGTTTGTTACAATTGGTGAGCTGAAAAATTGAAACATTGTTACTAACTCAAACCCACAGTTGACTTGAGGGTCACTTTGTGTGGTAGTTTATGGGTGTTAAAACTGATGAATAAAGCAACAAAAGTAGAACTGCCCGTGGCCATGTTCTTGGAGCAGCGAGGAGCCTGCTTTCTCCAAAAGCCAGCTTACATGGAAGAGCCCCGCCACTGCCCATTCTGTGTAAGTAAGAGGTTTCTGCACAGATGAAAACCAACATTCTCAAGTGCCTCGGAGTTCTCGACTTGTATTTTAAAATATTCTCTAGCGAGGACATCCACATTGGGGGCAGTGTCCCCTGCAGCTGATCTGGGCTGTCGAGCTGAGACCATGAGGGGTTCCCGGGGGCCTGAGTTTTGGGAATGCATTTGGCTCCCCACTATCAAGTCAATCAGGGCAGAACTGCCCCATGAGTGTCTGAGACGCGAACTGTTTTCAGGAGTAGAAAGCCTCATCTTTCATATGTGGAGTGACTGGTAGGTTTCAACTGAGGACCTGGTGATTAGCGCCCCAACACATATCCCACTGTGGACTGTGCCGTGAAGGCACCTTTCCTCTAAGAAACACCTTTTCAAATTACCGGCTTCTTTTTAACTCTTCCAGTTTCCAGCCCTTTAGAAAATGTAACCTTTTTTGGCCTTGCTCTCAGCAAATACATTCTATCCATTGTCATCTGTAAGTTTCTTTCTCCTGGCCCTTCCTCCCCTCTCAGGAAGAGGTTCCGCTTCAAATGACTCCCAGAGCTCCTCCTGGCGGGTGGGTGGGGCCTGGGACCTGTCATGGCAGGCACCGCCCAGCCAGCTTGCTGTCCCCCTGGGTCATCTGACCAAAGGAAGAATGTTCTCTGTCTTCTGGGACCTGGAGTGGTTAGGACTCTCCAGGGACTTTGAGAATCCTCAGCTTTCATCATCCCCCTTACCCATCCACCCCCCCCCCTCACTCCCCAACCCTGTAGGTTCACTCCTACCCAGAAGCAGCAAGGCTGTTTTGCAAACAGTACCCAGCTGGGTGAGCCCTGGTCATGGCCACTACATACAGGACAGCCTGCTTTGACGGTGTGTGTGTGTGTGTGTTAGGATCACACACTGATCTCTCCCCTACTCCGACTTAGGGACCTTGTTGATTGGTGACAACCAACTAGAACTGGACAGGAAAGGTGACTTTTCTGTGGTGAGAAAGGCTTAGATTTTTGGATTCAAGTGGCCCTCCTGCTCAGAGCTATATATTAACTTACCTGAAATGGCATGCTTTGTTAGAACAGCAACCACAGCAACAGCAGCACACCACACACCACCAGAAGGACTCACTGATTGCAATGCACACTGGCCCCGTGGGACAGAGGAGAACTGTCCCTGTGGGTTCCCCAGTTGAAAATCACTCCAGAAGCAGATGGCCGCCTCTTTTTCCCTTGGAGCTGATTGGCGGGTTCAAGCCACTGGCCTTGGGATTTGCAGCTTGATGCCTAGTCCATTGTGCCACCAGGGCTTGAACACACACACACACACACACACACACACACACACAGACACACACACACACACACACACACACACACCACCACCAAGAACCAATGGCACACAAAACTCAAATGACAAGAATATCCCTCCTGCATTATGTAACATGCCCCATTGAAAGAAACTTTGAACAAACTTAGGAAAAAGATGTTTGAAAATTGCTTCTCATAAATATTCTCCTAGGAATGGGTAATAGGTGTTTGGAGAAAGGGTTATTCTGGCGTGTTGACTATTTATTGAAGCTGGGGGTGGAACATTCCAAAGTCCACATTCAAAACGCCGCCTAGGATTGCTTTCCTCGCAAGCCTGGGCTTCGGGGGCCCCTGCCTCCCTTATCACACGTCCCCCAAGCCCCTCTCACTGGCCTCGTAAAGAAACAGATGGTATTCTAAGAATAGCTCCGAAATCACATTGGCTTCTGGCTGCATGAAGAGAAAAGACCAGGACCAGAGACATTTGAAATCTCCCAGGAAAGGAAATCATTCGCTCAATGAGACGCCGATGGAAAGGGGGAGCGTTGTGAAAGATTAAAAATAATGAACGCGGATTCAAATGGGACCAGGAGCTGTACTTCCCCGTCTTGGAGAACCGTTCACAAGAAAACGAATAGAATGAAACACAGAGAGGCAGCAGAGCAGGTCCGTGTTTCATGAAGAGTTAATAGGGAGAAGGGTAGCTGAGGCCTGGGGGTGCGAAGGGGGCGGGGAAAAGGAACCCTGGCAGTATATAGGGGGTGTTATAACTACCAGGCCAGCAGTTCAAAACTACCAGCTGCTCCATGGGGGGAAGGAGAGGCTTTCTACTTCCATAGAGATTTCCAGCTTTGGAAACTCACAGGGGCATTCTTTTTTAGCGTTCTTCTGAGTCAGAATCGACTCCATAGCTTTGAGTTCAGGGAGGAGGAGAAGGTGGGGAAGCTTGGGGCTGGACAATCTACCTATCAGAAGTGGAATTCTCTAGTAAAAGCTGCCTTTTTTTTTTTTTAAACCAAACTCCTGACCCATGTCCGACTAGAAGGAACAGATGTCTAAGAAAGATGTGTTTGATTGATTTGGGGGCTGGGGGAGGCCCAGCAGCCAATATTTTTCACAGAAGCGGGTGGAGCTGCATGTATCTACCTGCAGGAATAAACAATTCTTTTGAAACATCAGTAGGAAAAAAAAAAAAGGCAGCTTAAGATTTATCTAAAAAGGAAGTGGAAAGTTGAAGTTGTTGGAGATCTCATTACTGTCTGTCTCGCTAACCGTAATTAAAAAATGCCTGAATGATCTTAATAACACATGATTCAGCTGACAAGCACTAATTGCCCTGTATCAGGCCAAGAGAAGATGAATGTTGTCAAGAAAACCACAAGTCAGACAAGCTGATTCCCTGTGAGTCTAACACCGTGTTCCCATGTACAGACCAGTTTTTACTGGAGGCCTTCCAGCTTCAAAAGAAACTCTTCACCTTCCCATTAATTTCCATCGCTGGCAGGCCCGCGCGGTCTGTGACGGGAGGCTGCCATCGCGCCTGCAGACAAAATGTGATTGCGTTTCTTGCGCTTCTCTCGGTCCTTTAAAAAAAAAAAAAAAAGACCGAAATCCCTTCCCTCTCAGTACAGATGCCCTGGTGGGCTTGTCAGCGAATTACACGGCATTTGGGAATTGATTTTTTTTTTTTTTTGATTCCTCAGATTTGTCAAGAGGTTTCTTCTGCCATTCCGGCAGCATCACAGGAGCTGCGGGGCCATCGGAATAAGTGGCGGGGGTGGGGTGGGGTGTTTCCTCTACAAGAGCACCAATAACCCCAGGCTGCCTGAACCCTCTGGAAGGTGAAGTGTGTTTGGAGGAAAGAGGGAGGGATGAGGCCCTGTGCTCCTTGGGATACATGCTCCGAAGCTTGGATTGGTCAGTTTGGTGACCTGAAAGGAGAACTCGATCTGGATCCCTGAGCTGTTCAGTTGCACGGGGTCTGCCCAGGGCCTCCCCACCGGCCACATGCTCTTTAGAGGTGCAGCCTCCACCTTGGGGACAACCACATCCCCCCAACCTTGGTGTCTCACTGGGCTTTGTTCACACCTGCCGGAGGCGCCTGGCCCTGCATTTGCGAGTGAGGCTGCCACGTCCGGGCAGGAGCAGGTGGTCTCAGCCCCTGTCCTCCTGCACCTGGGAGACCTAGGCTGGAAAAGCCAGTGCAGGGTGCCCTTCACCCAGACCAAGGTGGTCCCTGCCCTCTAGGAAGGCCAGGGGGGCTCAGGATGGAGAAGACTGGCTCTGCCAGCCAACCGCTCACTGAGATGGTGCCCTGCTGGGAATCACGGCAGTGCCCTCCGAGGGTCGAGGCAAAGTTGAGGGAGGGAGTGCATGCTGTGCAGGTGCTTCCATCACCTCCCAGGTCCTTCGCACCAGCCAGGGACCGGCCAGTGCTGGTGGTACAGCCCCACACAAGCTGGAGGAGCACAGTGAGTCAACTCCCCACACTAGGGCCGCAGGAAAGGACTTGTCCAGTAGAAAGGCAGAAAGGGTTCATCCTTAAACAGGTACAACCAAGTCAGGAAGGAGGCTCCTTACTGGAAACTTGTGAGCAGGCCACGGGCTGTGTGGTCATCGGAGCGTGGCGGCCATCAGACTCCACCCCTGTGGTGCCACCCCTCCCAAAGCTGCACTGGGACCCTGACTGGCCTGACTGCTTCAGAGACCTGCGTTCCAGAAGGTACAGTTAGACAGGGAAAGAGGTGGCATTTGACAAGTGGAAAGTCCCTGTGATCCAGCTGGAGAGCGCCCGTAGAAATCTAGAGCCTGATGCGTGACACGTGACCTCTGCACTCTGAAGCTCCGGGCCTTTATGGATGTGCTCCCTCCCTCGGCAGGCGCCCCGGGCTCCTGTTGACGCCCTTGGTCCAGGAGAGAACCCCAGGCGCTCTGCCTGGGGTCCGGACTCCTTGTCCTGAGGTGGTCCCTGGTCCTCCAGCCTTCAGAGTCTCTCAGGCCCCACAGGTTCTGCTGGCAAGAAGTAGCTGCCCCTCTGTGTGGCAGCGTGTCACCTGTTCTGCTTGATAGGGCCACAGTCCCCGAGCCGCTCCAAGGAGGATCTGGAGTCTTAATCGAGGTCAGCGAGTCCTTCCCAGACTCCAGCAAGCAGGGCCTCAGCTTCTTGATTCGTGGCTGTGGTAGGGACAGGTGGTCTTCTCAGCTTCCTGTTTTGCCAGTTCCCTCCCTGCCCTCACAAGTAGCGGTGGTGGTCGGCTCCCCGGGAGGACCACTGTTCGTCTGTTTTAGTACGTTCACTGGGGGCTCTTACAGCTCTGTTCACAAGCCATACATTCATCCAGTGTGTCAAGCACATTTGCACATATGCCGCCACCATCTTTTTCAGAACATTCTCTAACCGCGTGAGTTCCTGATATCAGCTCCCCATTAATTCCCTCTCCCACCTCCGTTCTCCCTCCCTCATGAGCCCTCGATAAATTATAGATTATTTTCTTATATCGCCTTCTGTCTCCCCTCACCCATTTTCCCACTGTTTATCCCCCTGGAAGGGGGTTATAGGTTGATCCTTATTATTAAACTGACTTCTCATCCCGCATCTTGCATGGAGCCGGGCCACCCTTCCAGCAGCATCCTGCCAACACTTTCTGCTTACAGTCCAGTGGTGGAGATGACACTGTGACAGCAGGAACACACTAGAAACAGCTAGCTTCTGTTCAAAAAGCAGTGTGTATTGCGCTCCTGATTTTACTCGCTAATATTCTAGAGCCCCCATAGCACACCAGCACCCTGTCTTCCAGGTCTCTGAGCCAGCACCGACTGGGTGGCAGGTATGTTCTTGGCTCACCGGGCATGCCTGTAGCATTCGCTTTTAGAGGGGCTAGGGATGGTAGTGTGGCCCCAGCCTCACCTTCCCTGGGCCTAGAGTTCTTTGTGGGGGGGGGGGGACATTGGTCAGGCCCCCCCAGATGGCCGGCCTTCCAGTGTACTCCTTGTCACCCGCTGTGCCACTGGGCACGCAGAGGGTCTGGGACATTGGGCTCCCCCAGAGACGTAGAAAGCAACCCTGGGGGTGAGGTGCAGAGGCACCTGCTGGCATGCGAAGCGGCTTGGCCCCTGTAAAGATGTTTAGTCCCGGAAACCTTAGGGGGCAGCCCTCTCCGCCCTGAGCATTGCTGTGCGCGCAGGAATCAGCTGGAAGGCAGGGGGAGAGTCACAGAGTTACCAGGGGGGCATCTGAGACCAAGGTGCATGCGATTGTCGATTTCATGGATTGCACTCCCTCCTCTTCGGCGTGTAGGCCTCTGGTAGAGTGCACCGGCTCCTGCCTGGAAGTGTTGAATACTTGATTTGGCACTTTAATGGATGTTTACACAATGGCACAACACATGTTGGATAAACAGGGGATTTGTTTTAAATGAGATCTTCCGTCATTTGCAGCCACATTCCCCCTGGCCGTCTGGGATCTTGGGTGCAGGCTCTGCCGAGGTTTGGGGGTGCTGCCCCAGCCTGAAGAGCTTGAAACGTCTCCACAGGCACGCTCTGCTGACCACCCCGCCCCCCACTCCCTTCAGTGTCCTCTGTGATCTGAGCACTGGGGGAATGTTGGGTGGATGGAACTATTTTTACACACGGGACTTCTCAAGAGGGCTGGGCACCCTCTTGTAAATGTAGTGGGCAGTAAGGGGAGACACCACTCATTGCATTTTGTTTAGTTTGTGGTTGAGAATTCAGCGGCATAGGGCTAGCCTAGCCTAGCCCTAATAGCTCTGGGTGATTTGAGGGGCAGGGAGTGGGGGTGGGGCAGGTAAAGCCCCTGGAGTGCTGGGACAGTGTTTTGGACTAGAATTGGAAGTGTGGTCTTTGGAGCCTCACTGAAGCTGGGAGAGGCAGGTTCCTCCTGAGAGTCCAAGGGGCAAGAGGGAAGAAATAAAAGGGAGGCAGACTCTCCCTCGAGGGAACCTCCCCACGCGGCCATCTGGATCACCCTGGAAGACTCATCTCAGGGCGGGTGGGCGGTGGTCCCAGTGGGCATCGCCTTGGAACAGCCTCCTCTTTGTCTGCCGAGCAGCAGCCAGTAAATATTAATCTGTGTTTTCCTGCTATTTTGTTTGCTGTTTTGTGATGGTGCTGGTGGAATGCTGACAACAGCTTGTGTGCCCAGGGTGCCCCGGGCCCTTTGTGCACTGACTGCCGCCGCCCTGCAGAGCTGCCTCCTCTACAGGCCTCTCGCTGCCCTCATCTTACAGATGGGGAATGGGAGACCCACGGCTGAGAAGAACTTGCAAAGGCCGGCCTGGAGCTGAACACATTAGCTGAATCCAGGTTCGGGGGCCTGTGAAGAGACACTGGAGGTGGGGCAGGTGAAGGGATTCCGAGGCCACCTGAAGCCCCTAGTCGATCCGGATGTCCCTGCGTAGTGCGGGGTCGTCACCCCGAGGAAAGCTATGGAGAACCTTCCTGCCTGAACCCTTCCTTGGAGGGACCAGCCCAGGCCTTTCAGGCCGCCATTTTTGTGACCCAGCCCCAGCAGGGCTGCCCTACAGGGAGAGTGAAACAGGTCCCCACCCGCCCGCCCAGGGAATGCCACCTTCATGCCTTGTGGACATTTGGAAACCGCCTTGGCAGAAGTCTTGTCCCCAGAGAGAGGGCCTCCAGATCCTGCAGCTAGCTCTGCACTGCTCCCCATGCCCATGTCCAGTCGGCTGCCCTCTCCAGCGGGGGCTTGAGCCTCACGGTGTGTACTGGCAGGTGTGGTTGAACCTTGCTGCTCAGCCCGGAATGGGAGGCCTGGTCAGTACAGCCCCTTGTTCCCCTTTAGCATGACTGAAAGATGCCAGGAGCCAGGGACAGGGACCAGGGATCGCTGCTGTGCACAAGACTGACCCTTCCGAAGGACGAGGGCGAGCAGAGTAGACAGGAGGTCCTTGACAGACATCCTTCAGGAGGTGCCACTGGGTCCACGGGACACTGGAAGCGAAGCTCTAGCAAGGGGACCCGCTGGGGGAACCATCTCCGCCTTTTCCTCCCTCCCTTGGCTGGGCAGGGATCAGAGGATGGACTGAAGTCCAGGAGGATGGGGAGCTGTGTGCTGGACCACCCCTGTGTTAGGAAGTAGGCGGGGCCTGGTTGTGGGGGGGGGGCTCTGCTTCTAACATGTTGGTTATTTTGCTTTTGTTGGGACGCCACGCAGCACAGCGTACAACACGAACAGTGTTTAGTGCCCGTCTCGGTGGCAGTGAGGATCGGGGCGTGTTGGGCAGCCACTTCATCGCCTCTGTGCTGCCCCTCCCAGTGAGAAGAGGCTCACTGCCCCCCACCGTGCCCATCCAGGCTCAGGATGTGCTGCCGTCAATCTGATCCCATGTCAATATTCGCTAGGCTCTTGTTCGGGTTTAAGAAGACTTTAGGGAATGATTATGGAGAATAATTTCACAATCTTACCCAGCCGAGCATTCAGGGGAGTTTGGAAAACGATCCTAATATTCTTGGGGGTGAAGTTGGTGTTGTTGATAAAGCCATCCATCCCTGCGTGTAAATTGCCTTTGTGGAGGCTCTCTCCCGGTTGCTGTGTGTATTGGAGAGACTCCAGTAAATTTCCAATATCAATCTTGGGGCTAGAAGGCCCCAAATCTTTGCACCTCTTTTACAAGCCTTTACATTAAATCATTAACTGAGAAGCAGCAGCTTCCTCTGTAAGTAGGGGGTTGCACATTTTTGCTCTCTTGGTTGGCTGAACCTGGTGCTGTTCCTAATAAGATAGTCTGCATTCCATTTTACCAACAAAGCTTGAGTAACAACAACGGAATACTTCAGGGGGTATATTTGGTTTGAGGTGTAAGAACTGCCTCAGGGTCATTGTTCCTGGGGCTTCTCTTCAGCCACTCCTCCAGTGCTCCCCCCACACACCCTCACCCCTCTTTCAGGAAGGATGGGACCGTGGCCAACGTGTCCCCAGCTCTGATGGTTGGAACCTTTCTGGAATCAGCCAGCAGGCAGGGCGGGAGCCCCGAGACGGCCTTGTGGCCCAAATTAGTAAACCAACTCCTCTGCATTGTGTTCTCCTAAGACATTTCTTGCTCTTAATACCCATGCATTGAAAAGCCAAACAAATTCTGTCACCGTGTCATACGGAAAATGACTTTCTTGTGCTTAACCCCCTGCAACCACTGCTGTTGAGTCAAATCCGATGCTGTAAGACTCGGCAGGACTGCTCCGTACGGTTCCCCAGGCTGTAATCCTGCTGGGAGCGAACAGCTTCATCTTTCTCTCTTCGTGCAGAGGGCAGGCTCGAACTACGGACCTCGGTTAGTGGCTGAACACATAATCCACTGTGCCACCAGAGCTTCTTGTACGCCTTTGCTGACCGCTGCCTAGGTCTCTAGCTTTTCATGCACCTCGGCAATCATGAGGGACCTCGGTGGCCTCTCTGGAGCACACCTCCCATGCCGGAGACCCCCGGGTACACGAAGCAGAATGTTGGGACTTCCAGGCTCAAGCTCATGAAGGGTCAGAAAGACATAAATGTATTTTTGGAGCCTTGTCCTTGTGCCTGAGGCTATATTTTGTCCCACTGAATTGAATTTTATCTCACTTAATTCCATTGGGTGTGAAATTAATTTATACCCTTTTGTGTATTGATTCACTTATACACACAATTATTTTAAGACATTAAGAGCGTGTTGGTGTATTGTCTGTCTCACTGTGGGTCCTGTGAGCTTGACAGTCTCGTGGTCACTGTGGTGGCTTTTAATGCCGGGAATGTCCTGTGGATGAGTGGGTCAATGGGTGGCTGTGTCTTCTTCAGTGCCCCCTCTTCCTTCATAACTTTCTTCCCGGAATCTGACACAGAGTCCAAGCTCAGACTCACCGCCATGAGTTGATGCCAGCTCCGCTCGACCCCCGAGGATGGGGAAAAAAGGTCCCTGTGGGTTTCCGAGACCGCAACTCTTTCCACAGCCAGAGAGGTGGGTCTTTCTCCTGCAGAGCAGCTGCTGGTTTCGAACAACTGGCCTCACAGTTAGCAGGCTCCTTGGGACACACAGTCAGGGAGGGGGTCATGACAGTCGGCCAAACGTCATCAGCTCTTCCTGCCCTATTTTGCAGATGAGGAAGCACTTGCTCAGACAGAGAACGCGGTTACCTGAGAGTATTCCTTTGTGGAAGAAGCCCCTCCCTCCACCTCCTCCAAGTCCAACCCCTTCTCTTCTTTCCCTCCTCCTCCTCCTCTGTGATGTGGACGTCACATTTGCCTATGGGGTTGTGTCCCGTTGGCCCCCCCCCCCCTTTATTTTAAAGGTTCATAAAATGGACCTAAAAAGAGTAATTTCCCCCTTTGGAAAGCATGCAGTGTGCCGAGGAGCTGGGGAAACCAGTTCTTAGAAGAAGGGAGCCTGCATTCGCAAATGCAGCCTTTTTGACTAGTCCTGTACAGGCCTGTTAACCTCAACGGTTAAATTAACCTGGAGACGGTCCTTTAATCACAGTGATCGGCCTTGCTCTATTTTCTGGAAATGGGAGCGTTTCCAGTAGACGTGGCCCCAGGGTCTTCGTGGTGGACACTCTACAGGCTGCACGGCCTGTGGGCCTGCTAAGTGGGGGTATGTGGTGGACATGGGGAAAGGGAAAAGCCAGTGATAGGGGTAAATTGGAAAGGAGGCAGGCTAAAGGGCAACCCGTGTGACTCCAGGGGGTGGGCTGTGGAATATTGAATGCCTTAAAGCCCACAGGGTTCAGAAAGAGGGTTTGTCAGCTCATGGCAGCACCCCCGATCCAGCACGGAGAGCGGGGACTGGCCAGTGAAGGGCAAGGTCTCGGTGCCAGAGATCTCCATACCCAGCAAAACTGGCCCACCAGCATGCCGACCAGCAGGAAGTGGCTCTCTCCCTGCCTTGTGTCAGGACTGGCCGGGAAGCCCAAGCCCGCACAGCTGTCCTGCTGCACACACACGCAGCCGTGGGCAGGGGTGCTGCCTGACTTGAGTAAGACGTGCTGCTTTACTTGTTAATTTTGCTGGGGGACAGGGGCGAGCAGCATGGGGCCAGAGGGTGGGTGTCTTATAAAACATGGGCAAAGGCTTATTTGGAAAATAGCAGCCTGCCCCTGCCCCTGCCCCTGTGTGTTTTTCCTTCCCGCTAGAACACACATCCGCCTCGCCGTGTTCCCAGTGGCACTCATTGCCCCCCACCCCCCTTTGTTACAGCACGCCTGGCTGAACGAGTTGGACAGTTTCACCTTGAACCTCGTCAGGCCTGTGGTTTTTCCCATCGACTGCTTCTCACTTTACATGAGATCGTCTTTATTTCTGAAGTGTGGCTTGACATTGCTTAGGCTGTTGCTCAGCCTCTCTTATTTTTAACTGTTCTCTTGACACTTAGGCGGGACGGCGTAATTCTGAGTTAGCGTCAGAACATCGAGCCGAACTTGTGGATGGCTCTTTGGGATCTGCTTTGTGGTGCGTTTCGGATACTTGCCTGGGGAGGTGCCTCCTAGAATTCTTCTGCATCTTGTGATTGCTTTTTTGTTTTGTTTTGAAGATGTTTCCTTCGCTTACCTATAAGCTGGAAAACGGCTTCCTTGAATCAGTTCAGGTGGAACTTGAGCCTGGGGAAACTGGTGTTTTGTCACATGCCCCCCCTCCCCACCCCCAGTCTGATCAGAGACCGTTCAGACGCGATGATTTCAAGGTACTGCTCACTGCCCTTGGGTGGTTGGGGAGCACCCCCCCCCCCCAATATGAAGGAGACTCTCCCCGTCTCTGTGTTTTAGGAGTCAGGAAGACACAGAATGTGACAAAACTGAGCGACGATGATGACGCCCAGCAGTCCTATCGGATGAGTCTCACCTCTCTCCCACAGAGACTGCCCTGGCTGTCAGCAGCCCCAACCCGACTCCTGACCCCCCACCCCCACCTCCCAAGCTCCGGGCGCACAGTGCCTGTAAACGGTGGATCGGTTTATGCTAGAGTCGCTGTTTGTCGTCCGCATCTGGTGGCTGTAATCTGTTTCCCATACGCCGTCAGACTGGACGTTCCGTGCAGGTAGGGGTGGTGCCCGCTGCAGGTGTTCTGTGTCCATCCGTGGGTTCGTCTCAGGAGGAGCTCAGCAAGCATGGGCGATGGGGCGGGAGCATCTTTTTGCCGGGGGTTTTCTCCCTGAGTTTCTCGGGGCTCCGCCCTCCTCCGGCCGAGAGCCGACGCGTGACCAGCGGAGGCCGGTGGGGCTTCTTGAGATAGTCGGCACGAGGAGGAGCGCGTGGGGCGCCTGTCTGAACCTTGGGGTGGGCGACGATCCTTTCGTCCCCCGTCGGCTGAAGTGCCTTAACACTTCAGATATGACGACCCAAGCCGCCGCAGTTAGCTGCCACCCTCTCTGTCTCCAAATCAGGCAAGGAGAACATCACCTCCTTGATTTGCAAAACAGAACGTTTCTGGCACCGTAGCCTGGGGTGTCTTCTGGTGGTATGTTTTTTCACAACGTGCCGTGGGCATCTCATGACCCTCGTGTAGACACCCAGGACAGAAATGGCCATTTCACAGGCCAGCCATGTGACAGGCCAGAGGACATGGGCTTGTCATCACTCCGTGACACACAGCCGCATCGACGTAGCTACGTCCGTTTTTCCTTTCACCCCCACGGAGCTGCTTACTTGGCAAAGGGGTGGGGGGCCCCGTTACAGTGCCTTTGTGTTCCCATCCATCTGTGGCGAATACGGACCCGGAAAACTTCGAACGGGCCCCCCTCTGCCCAAATGCGGATTTTTCCTCCTCCTTTGCCTTTTTGCTGCGTGTCTCTGTGTGTGGAATCTTGTGAGGCTAGATCTATTTTTGTTTAATTAGGCTCTTCCAGAAAATGAGAGAGTTGTATTTAAATTTTTAGGCCATTAAAGGGCGTAATTGGAAGGCCGGAGATGAAAGGCACCAAAAGATGAGCTTTCGTATTTATGATATGAATAAAACCAGAAGGCCTGTCTCTTTCTCCTTCCTCAGACAGCTGGCTGAGATTAATCGCAGGCCTGAGAGCAGGCATGTTTGGCTAGTTTTTCTTGTTCTATTACTAAGAAATAACTCCGCGTCCTTGTTTTCTTGGGTGGGTTGTAAATCTCAGTAGCACAGGAATATAAGGTTCGTTGATAACATTGTCATTGTTGGCCTTTTCTGATCGGCTGCTCTTAATTTGTACTTTTCAACGGGATTTCTTTCTTTTCCTGTTTGTCATTTAAAATCGGCAAGTGAAAAAAAGAGGGGGAAAAGAGTTAGGGGTGTCTTGCAAGCCCTGTGCCGAAAGTTCTCAGGACCAACTCTCCAAACGCAGGCCTCGGAATGAACGGTGGGCAGTCAGTCAGCTGACCCGAGAACCACCCAGGGGACGCTGGGTAAGAAGTGGGGCTGGGGCTGGGGCGGACTCCCAGTCCTTGTTGGAGCCCTGTTACCCCTTCTGGCTGCGGATGGGCCTGGGGCCGTGAAAGGAAAGTGGGCAGACCTCACCCATGACAACCAGGATGGCTGGAGGCGGGATGCAGGACCACGCTCTGCCTCTCTCCGGCCCTTGTGGTTCCCCGGTGTGTTTGGCTTCCCAAATCGGGTCGGCCGTTGTGATTGAAACGATTGTCAGCACTATGTAAATGAGACGAAGTGAAAGTGCATCTCATACAGATAATTTCTATGTAGATAATTTGCCATAAAAATTTATGCGGCAGTCCTTAAAACCTTTGGAGATTTAGTCTGTCTCGGGAAAGGTGATTTATACGGTATTAAAACACTTTTTATGTCCCAGTCCTTTAGATTTAATGTTTATTGCCTATAAAACTGAAATCTTCTTGTGGATATTTAAAAGTTTGGGTACTGTGTGAAATACATATTCAAGTCAGAGTCTGATCTGCTTTGGCGGCGCTGTAAATAAGCAGCAAGGCCATGCCGCGGGCGGGCCTCTGCTCTGCCCAGTCGGAGGGGCACACAGGCACTGGCGTCTTCCCCACCTCCCCGCCGGGAGGTGGCCAGGTAGGGAAGGGACTTCATGGGGATTGCATGTGGCTTGTTGGTTGTGTCATTGAAACTCCCCAGCCGGTGTCGGGTGCTTGTAATCCTCAGAAAGGCTCACAAGGTGTGACCAGAATGTCATTCGAACCTGAGTTGTGATATGGCCTTGTGTCATGAAAGGCAGTGCTGTGCTGATGCTGCACAGGGCAAAGCTGGGTTTGAACTCGTGGCCCTCAGATTCCGAAGGGATGGCACCTGTACAGTTCAGCCTACCTGGGGGGTCTGACGGGAAAAGCACTGCTCCAGTGCGGCAGTGCTGCTGGGGCTGGCAGTCATTTGGGCAGCTTGTGCCCGTGGAGGTGGCTCTGGCACCTGGCATCCCCGTGGGACTGCCAGATGGACGCCTGGCTTCCGTAACAGAAGCACGTGCTTGCCGTGAAGCTCCGTCGGTGTGCTCCCTGTGGCAGGGAGGGACCCACCGGTCCCAGGTGAAACCAGCCTGGGTTGGGTTCCCAGATCCCTAGTTGCTCGACATCTTAAAAGTTCCACAGGGAGGTGTCTTTCCCAGGGGCTGCAGAACCCTAATAGTGTTGTCTGGGACCACAACAGGGGCCCTGATTCCAAGGCCTCTGACCACCTTCGTCCGGTAGTGCCTGTGAGGAAGGCTGGGGACAGTGGCTTCTTTCTCAGAGAACTGGAGACAGTTTGAAGAATGCTTGGAATGAAGGATTACAACAGCAGCAGCTCCTCCGCTGTGTACTTGAAGATGCTCACCCCCTCCACCCCCGGACTGTCCCTGGACTTTGCTGGATGGCTGCCGTGTGGTTGACCACTGCCCAGCCTCCAGGAGGCAGTGGGAGACTGACTGCTCTCTGTTCTCTGAGACGCTCAGGCAGGCAGGAGAGGCTGAACAAGCCAGTGAAGCCCTCTGGGATGGGCGAGGGCTGCCCACAGTACCATACACACTTGAGTATAAGCCGAGTTTCCCAGCACACTGTTTAATGTCGGTTTTGTGGTAAAATTTGGTGCTTCAACTGATACTCAGGTTGGCTTCTACTCAAGGATACACGGTAACCTGGTCAGACTCCTGTGGACTGTGCCACTGAGGTGGACTGCCACCAGCCCCCAGCCCCACCCCAGGAAAGGTGATTACGTTGGTCTACCTGTTGCAGAGTAAAATGTGTGGCAAAATACTAGAGAGTCATCAACAAGTTCACAGACAAATGAGATGCTGCCATTTCCCCGTGGACTCTTGGAGCCCCCTTGGATGGGAGGCGGCTGGCACACCAGGGTTAGTGGCCACCTGAAACCCACACATCAACCTGACGTGTGCCCCGTGCCCGATGACGGTGGAGAAGTGGGCAAGGGGTTAAGAGACTTAGCCCTTTTTTTAAGGAGAGAAAAAAAAAAAGAAGCAGACAGGGGCCCAGTTAAAGATGAAATTTTTATGCTGGCTAGCTGGAGTCTCTCCCAGTGAAGTCAATAGGAAGTTTTTAAGCAGAGGGATCTGTTTGCCTTTTACATTTTGGGAAAGGGATCCATTTAGGCCAGGAGTTCAGAGACTGCCCAAGGGACGTCGGAGGCTGAGTTAGGTGAGCAGCAGGCAGAACCCAGGCCAGGCGGGTGGGGTGTCGAGGGGCCTGCAAACAGATTGCTCACATCGCCCTCCCAACAGCTCGGCTCCGCAGGAAGAAATTGTGAACTCACTAACTTTAGAATTCTCCTTTGTCAGTTTAAACTGTACTTATCTGAAAGGCATGCGAAAACGCAGCCTCTCCAATGACAGTGTGTTAAGCGAGGCCAGTTACACAGCGACAGCTATTAATATTTTTGGTTTAAAGCCGTTACTAAAATTAATTCCAGCCTGAAACTTGACAAAGTCTCAGTCATGGATTTAGCGGGTTTCAAGTGGAAAAATGAGCTCAATTAAAAATAAGTGTTTATGCTGGAAGTTTGGAGCCCGTCCCTGACGAACTAAAGACAAAGTTTTGTTTTGGGTGAGGGGAGAGACAGAGGCAAGTTGGGCATTTGTCCTTTTTCTGCTTCTGGGCAGCGGACATAGCCAGACTAGAAGTTCAGAGACCCTAGGGTGGTACCCGCCCGCAGCACTCTGACCTCCCAGACGTGGCATTGGCCTGTGGGAGCCCGGCTGCCCCAGGCGAGCCATCCGTGTACCTTGAGAGGCAGGCCGGGAGCCGAGGGGTTCGGTGACGTCACATGCTTGTGACTGTCTTGGGAACGCGGCCTCATCTTCGGCCTGCCCAGTGTGCCGCTAGTGTTTGAAGCCCGCCCTCTGAAATGCTGTCAGCCTGTGAAACAGGGACCGTGCTGTGTTCTCTTCGCAAAGCGGTTTCGATCTCCCCGGCCCAGCCCCTGCCCTCCTGCAGCCAGCGAGGCTCTCTGCAAAGTGGAGTGCCGCAGCCTCAGGCAGCCAGAAAAGAACAGGGACTCTTTAGGGGCCATTATTTTCTTGAATTCTTTTTAAAGGCGATTCTAGAGTGAGACAATGTCTGACCGTTGAACGCTGCACCGTGGCCTCCCGATCACTTGTGTGCGTGCCGGCTGACGCGTCACCGCGTGGGCCACAGTCAACAGTCCCTTGTTATCGCGTCTGAGCTTTGAGGCTGGATATCAGCGGGAGCCCGCTGTCCCGCCCGCAGATCCCCACTGGCAGATCCCCACCTGCTCCTTGGCGGGACTCCTGACTTGCGACCCCGGCCAGTTCCCGTAGGCAGCGTGGGGGCCTAGCTCCAATGTGGGTATGCCAAGAGAGAGCTGGGTTTCTGGACACTGAGTGGCAGCAGGAATGACCAAAGGTGGACTCTTAGCCATACTTTCTGTACAAGCTAAAGCCTATCTGTCTTTATCCTTGTGTCACTGAGGACCATATCTCACTGCCATCAAGTGAAGTCTGGCTCGCATGCCCCGCTAGGACAGGGTAGTAGAACTGCACCCCCACCCCCACCCCCACCCCCTTGGGTTTCTGAGACTGTGACCCTTACCAGGAGCAGAAAGCTCGTCCTTTCTGGAAAGGATCACTGGAGGTAGCTCCGGCCTGCCTGCCAAACCCTAGCCAGGCCGCCCACTCCCACCCCCGCCCCCCCTGGGACACCAGCCCCCTGACCAGGCCCGCTGGCAGCCGAGAGCCCAGAGGCGGCGCTGTGACGGCGCTGTGGGAAGGGGCAGATGCCCTCGGAAGCAGACCCTTCCCCCCAGCTCCCAACCACAAATGTCTTTTGATAACTTGTAAAATTGGCCCGCAGGATGATTGAAAACATGTGAGAGGTAACCGGATCTAAGTTTCGAGTAGTACATATTTGAGAAGTTTTCCCCAATGTAAAAGTTACTCTTTAAGAGCCTTAAACTAATAAAAACAAGGAAATTCCGTGTTATGGCTGCCACTCGGCCTTTTCATTTTTATTCCAACAGTCAAACTTGACAGGTCAGCCTGCCTTCTGGGAGCCCAGCGAGCATGCACAGCGGGTGGGAAGCAGAGGAGGGAGCCGGGCAGCCCCGGGGCTGGGGACAGTCTAGGCAGCCAGGGCCCGGCTCCTCTTCTTGTCACTGCTCATGCCCCTCCCTTGCACACCGAAGCTCATTCACAATTCTTTCAGCAGCAGTTCTTGTTTCTCTTCTTCCCTTTTTCTGCCGCCCACTGCAGTTTTTACATCCAACCTTCTGACACCCCTGGGTGGTGTAAGTGGTTCACATGCTCAACCGCTCACCCTAAGGTTAGGGATTCAGGCTCACCCAGGCTTGAACCGAGAGGCGCCTCAGACGAAAGGCCTGGAGATCCACACTAGCCAGAGGTCCCACTGGTCAGAGTCGACTCGAGGGCAGGAGTCAAGGCTGGATTGTTCTCCGAGACCCTACCCTGTAGCCCGGGGCCTCTGTGTTCCCTGCTGAGCCAAGGTGGCATGCTTGTAGCCTTAATCTCCCTCTGCTGCCTTCCTGTGCTTCCAGAATGATCGGCTAAAGCCTATGCAGACCATTGTGATCAGCTGCCCCAGACGATCTTCCTGGACCTGCCTCCTCCTCCTCTCCAGGCTGAGTTGAGTCTGGTGCTGGGCCCAGCCTCTCTCTCTAAAGTGTCCTCACAGCCTGCTGGGCACAGACCAGCCAGAGCCCAGCTGCACTCCTGAGAGCTTTATGTGCCAGTGACCGGGAGTCACTGAAGCCGAGTGGCTGTTGCCATCTTGGCCAGGTTGCTCTCCTGCCTCTGAACAGCAGCGACCTCACTAGGGGTCTCCGGTGGGGTGGGGGTGGGCCCAGAAGCTAGCTCACAGGATTGGCTGGGGGATGGGAACAAGGTGACCCAGCAGCTCACCCAGTTCTTTCTGTTGCCCTGCCCACACCAGTCCTGTAGGAATCCCTCTCCCACCTATCCCCACCCCCACCCCAGAAGTCTTTTCAGGCCCATCTTTTGCTAATGCTCCTATGACACTGCCCTCAACCTCCCAGCAAAAAGCCACTTCCTTTCACTGGCCCGCTTGCTGGGCACCTCGTCCACACCACTGTACCTTACAGCAGTCCCACTGGGACTGAGGGGCAAATTCTCTAGCCACCAGGGCAGTCTGTAGGACCTCCTCTTGGCTTAGTGTCCTCCAGGTGAGCCCACCAGGTGGGGCAGGAGAACACGTGGACAGCGTGACAGTCCTGCCTCTCCCCACCCACGCTTCACGTCAGTGTGTCTTTTCAAAGCAGATCCGCTGGTGACCCGGAACTGGGCAACCTCTGTTTTGACGCCTAAGGGTCTTTGGGATCCCGACACTGTCCTCACCAGCCCCTCGCGTCCCTGCTGCCCTGCCCATGCGGAGATCCTGCTCTCAGGGACATGTGAGGTGACTCGCACACAGACAGATGGGTCGGAACTCATCCAGCAGCCCACCCGGGGGCATGTCGGAGGGAGTCTTCTTTGTTAAAAATCTCGATAAAATACATCTGTGTGCTCTCCAAAATCAGCGAGTAAACGGGGTTTGGGGTCTTGACCACCAAAGAGCTTTGTTACCAGTTGAGAGGTACGGCAGGGCTTGGCAGACTAACCGGCTCACACAGCACAGAATCCTTCTGTCTACCACCGTGCAGGTGCGCCCCTCCCTGCACGTCCTGTCTGGGGGGCCAGGATGGTGGGCGAAGTAGCCAGAGTGTAGCCCAGACTGGGCACAGGTTGGGGATGCTGAGATGGGGTGAGGTGAGAGTCGTCCTTTCTGCTCCCTTTTAACCCCCAGCCAGATCAGAACCGTCTCCTTCCCCTGCCCTTGGAGAAGTCGCAAGAGATGTGAAAGTAAAAGTCGAACTCACTGCCATTGAGTCGTGGCCTGTTGATAGCGTCCCGGCTAGAGTGGGGAGCACCATCTGTGTCAGGTCAGCACCTGGGGGCCATGGGGAACTCTGATTGAGAGCACTCTCTGGGGATCAATAAGAGGATGCCCTTTGGCTCGCCAGTAGCTATAAGTATCTCCCAGATCCACACCCGCCTCCCTTGGGTCAGTCCGGACCTATCGTGTCTCTGTGCAGTGTGTCCGAGACAGTCCTCCCAGGAGCAGACAGCCTCTCCCAGGGAGCGACGGTCACTGGGCTTGAGCTGCCAGCCTCGGCGTTAACAGCCTAGTGCCCAAGCCACTGCCCCCTCAGGGCACCTTACCTATAGCTTTAGTGTGGTGGCCTTTCCTAACTGTGTTTCTTAGGTCTGCAACCCAATCTTTTAGTGTGCAGCGTGACTTTAGACAGTTAACAGCCACGGGCCAGCATGGTACGGTCTGAGTTCAAGAGCACCCCCCAGCCCCCAAACAGTTATGTTCCCCAAAGCTCTCTGGACAGGATAGTGCGCCTCTGATGATGATAGTCACCATCCTGGTGCCCAGAGCAGGCAGGCTGGCAGGGGCCCTTCCAGGCAGCTCCCAGGGCAGCTCCTGGTCTCCGCTAGTGTAGCTGGATTGCCTGGGTGAGCTGCTCTGGAGAGGGCAGGAGAGGGCACTTGGTCAATCCGTTTCTGTTCCTGGCCCCGGAGGCACCGTGGGGAACCTGTTGGTGCCAGCCTCCAGAACTCCCAACTGCCACCATCGCAGAGCGAAGGAATTGCTCACGAGTGGCACTCGCTCGCCTGCTCTGCCATACGAGGCCCGTTCTGCTGGGCCATCTGTCTGGCAGCAACTCCCAGCCAATGGCACGCGGCTCGCTCTCCAAGCCCAGCACCAAACTCTTCCTGAAAATGAACGGCAAGAACAAAACTAAAGCCGGCCCTCAGGGCGGCGTTTCTTGGCCTGACATAAGCTCGTCCAAGGAGGTCCTGCTGGCCCTGCCTTGGCAGTCGAAGTCTGCTACTAGTTTGGTGGTACTCCTCCCTATCTCTGCCCCCCTCCCATTTCCACGAGCCGCTTGGCATCTTTTAACTTTGACTTAGAAATTATGGGCAGGAACATTCTGAGAGCAGCTTTGGGGAGTTTTTATTTGCTAATTAAAATGTGAGAAGGGGATGTAGCCACAGGTAGAGTTCTGGTGCAAGTCACAGCTGTGATTTTAAAAAAACAAGAACCCAACCTGACAGTTTCAAAATGAAGTTATTAGCACTTCACCTATAACTGTGATAGCTTTTTAACTTTCATGATCTGTCTCTTAAGCACCCTCCCCAGCCCCTATAGACAAAAAATAAAAAAGGGGAGCTAAGTGAGGAAATTAGAGGGTACTTAATCTCTGCAGACAGCAGCACCCACGACCATCTGTTGGGAACTTTTTCATCAATAGGAGACTTTCATCCTCCTTAGTGCCCTGCAGTTTTACCTCCACCCCAGGGGTGCGGAAGGGGAGGGGGGGAGGGGGGGAGGGGCATCGGCCTTGGGAAGGGAGTAGGTGATCTCGAGCAGTCCTGAGGGTAAGGAGCAGGTCAGGGAAGGTGGTGCCCACCAGGCTTCTGAGATGAAGTCAGTAAGGGAGTTCTGTTGGGGGGAAATAGGTCAAGGGAGACGCTGCCTCAGCCCAGTGAAGGGAAGGGAGGTCAGAAAGGTGGTCCCGCAGCACCCAGGGCAAAGGGCAAGTGAACAGGCGCTGCACTGATCCTGTGAGGGGAGGTGGCCAAGGTCGATGTTCCATAGCAGGAAGAAACAGCCTCGGGGAGTCTTAGTGCCCACGTTTCTGCAGCAAGGTGGGCCTTCACCCGGGGTCCAGCTGGGTTGGAGGCAAAACCCTCCGTGACTTCCCAGACTTCTGCAGGCGGGCCGGCCTCGCCCTGCAGAGCTGTGAGAAAAATCATAGTCATCCCGGGTCATACCTCTTCTACGACTTGCTAAATAATCCAATTAGACCTACTTGGATTCTGAAAGCCCTGTTGCCTGCAAAACCCAGTGATAGTCTCCTCCCACCCTCAGCCCAGCAGTCCCCCCTGGTGCTGGGTGATTTGTTTTGATTCACAGGCCGGCCTGCACGGGCAGATGTTTGTGGCTGGGGCAGCCCAAGCAGCCAGCGAGAGCGGCAGAGCGGCAGGGTGGTGAGGGCTTCACCAGCCAGTGTTTTCCCAGCAAAGTGGGAGGGAACCTTTGCCAGAGTGGCCGGTGGCCGAACAAATCGATTCCTGCCAAACAATGGAAATATTTCCAGCAGGCAGACACATTTTGGCTCCTGGAGCATTCAAATTAAAGGCTGCTTTCTGAAACAAGGACTATGAGCGGAAAGCATTTGCTGGGTAGCAGATGAGATGAGAGTGATCCCTGTTGGCAGCCGCCTCGTTATTTCGTGCGATGAAAACACACACGTTTCCCTGTCCCCTGCCTGGCTTTGAGCTGATGACCCGGCCGCCTTCTTCCTGGAGAAAAGAAAGAGCAGGGAGTCGGCGTGTGGGGCAGGGCCGGTGGCGGGTTCACTGTCAAGAACTTCCCCTGAGGACCCAAATCCAGACTCTGACCCCCTTGATGGTCTCCTCCGTCTGTGAGCTGGGGGGATAGGGTCTCCTTTCTAACGTCATGTGGTCGGTGACCCCTGCCCAACTCCTGGGGAGTCCTTCCATACCAGCCCTGTCCCATGGAATGCTATGGAAGGAATGGTCGCTATGCTAGCCGTCAGAGCCAGCGGCCACTAAATCACGTGTGTGTGGAAGTTGAGCTTGACTTGTGGCCACAGCAACTGAGGGACTGAATGTTTAAAATTTAAATTTACGTGGCCTTGTGTGACTGGCGGCTCCTACGTGGGGGAATGCTGTCCCTGTTTCCTCATCCCTCATTCAATCACTTGGCCCCTAGACCCAATTAAGTACTTGACCTGTTGACCCCCAAGGTCTCGCCTCCTTTCTGAATGCAGCCATGGCATTTGGGGAGTGCCCTTTCACTGCAGTGACAATAGACAGGACCTTTGTTTTCAGCATGGCAGTCAGAGCTGGGCAGGGGAGTGAGAGTCCTGGTTCCCAAACCCCCCTCCCCCCAAAAGTGTTTTGTTGTAAAGCCAAGTACTCATTTGGTTTTAAAATTTGTTTCCTGAGCATACACTAAGCAGAAGCAGAAGAGAACAAGCCATTATTCAGCCTGAAGGCCAGGTCCCTGGGAGGTCACCTAGGTTCCGAGACCCGGGCCCCCTTGTCTCTGAGGTCAGTGCACAGAGCCCCCAGGCCGCCACTCCCTGCAAGTGCGTCCCCCGAGGACCACTGCGAGGGCCATGTCCTCAGCAGGGGAAGGTGAAAACAGACAGTCCCGGGACACTCTCGCCCTCAAGCCCATGCCCGCGTCGAGCACCCTTGCAAGGAAACACCGTCTGGCCCTGGCCCCCCTCACCACGGTGTCTGTGCGCATGTGCTGGCCACTGACTGGTCCCTCTCCTCGACGGCCCCTTCTGTTTCCGGACCTCTCGCTCCTCCAAGCCTGAAGTCTTCCTGCAGAGCCCGGCGACTGTCCTGAGCACAACCTCACCGTCGTCAGGTCCAGCGGTCCTGCTTCCAGCACAGATCTGTTCCTTCCTCTGGCCGTCCCCGGCACAGTCACTCTCCCCCGCCAGCACCTCCAGTCAGAAGCCCTGAGAGCTCCTCTGTGCTCTCCCCAACTCAGGCCTCGGAGGCGATCGGAAAGCGCCAGGACCTGCACCAGACCCGCCTTTGGCCTCCAAGTGGCCCCTTGGCTCTGTCACCCCGGGCTTTAACGCGGTCTCGTGGAGCAGAGCTGCCCAAGGTGTCTGTCCATCAAAAGGGACGTGGAACACCGAGAACAAGGGACCCACCCGAGGGGTGTCCCACTTCACCCCAGGGAGCAGGCAAAGGGGAGGGGCTCGTGACAGAGGGAGGGGGAAGGAGGCTCTCTCTGGACCCCGAGGGGTGAAAATCAGAGACGGGAAAGAGGGCCAAGCACTGCCATTTGGAGCTGCACGTGTCTCCAGTCTGAGATTGGCAACCCGATGACTCTGGTGGGGGTGGTGGGGGTGGTGGGGGTGGTGGTTCCGGGATAGCGGCAGGAGAGAACACTACTTTTTTAAACTGACATTTTTGCCGTTGGAAAAACAGTCAAATATCAGCGATTGCATATGGTCTGCCTTAACATTTAAAGCAGGTTCCTTTGCCCCCAGCGAAAAGACATCGCCGCCTCTCCCCGCAGCAGCTCGGGGCCACGTGCGCGCCCCCTTAGCGGCTCTGGTCGCCTGATCCGCCGTATATTTCATTATGCGCCACCGAGACACAGTCTCTCACGTCTCACTGTTTAAATGAGAGTCTAGCGAGTACTATATGGAGTGCCATGCTCGTTGGCTACAGCTGGCATTTTTGTCTTTGCATAGTAGATTTTTCGACGGGGTGCAAAACAACAAAAGTCTTCTCAATCCCGAGGCATTCGCAAATAGACTGGTAGGAAAACGTGGCATCCTGTGTTTGTTAGGCCCGTTTGCTTGTTCTACTCCATTGTCTTTTTCTCAATATCTGATGTCCCCAAGCCAAGAAAGTACGAACTGAGAAACCTGGTTCCCACCCCTGGCTCTGTCCTGCCGTGCTCCTCGCACTGCTCACCCCACGCCGGGGCCCCCGTGCCCACTCTGCAGGTGTAGATGGGAGAGACGCATTCTGCACTGTGGCCTCTGATGAGAGGCCACAGGTGAAGTGTGTGGGATCCAGCTGTTTCGGTAGCATTTGCTAGTCTGGGATTTCAGATCCAGTCGCTTCCGGGAATCATGGAAGCACCGAGTGCGTATGCCACCACGTGGAATGTGGTCTAAGGAAAGCCTCTTCCCATGAGGTGGATCCAGGAGAGAGGAAACGTTTCTTACCACTCACTGTAGTGGACATTTTATCTTCTTTAATGGTCATACCAGCCCTATGAGGGATGTCTTAGTTCCCTCCCTTTATAGGTGTGAAGATGGGCGACATAGCTGTCCCTGAGCCACAGAGCCGGGGAGGGAGAGAGCTGGAAGGCCCGCCAGGCCACTGTCTCTGGGATAAGAGCTCCTACTCACTTCATGATCGCCTAAGTTCTTTGAGTTGAAATGGAGAGGAAAAGCCAGGTTCCCCCTTCCTACCGAAACATTACTACTGTCTCCCTGCTACTGCCATGGCCACACACACACACACACACACACACACACACACACGGCTGTCAAGTTGATTCTGACTCCATGCGATCCAATAGGGCAGAGTAGAACCTTCCCCGTAGGGTTCTCCAAGATTGGAAAAACATAGCCAAGAGTCAAGCAAAATGGTACCAACCAGAATCGAGCCACCTTTTCTCCTGCCCGCAGGTTTTGGGAGAACAGATGCAAAGTGCTTAGGGAAGCCAGTTGGTACCAGGGATTTATCCTCTAAAAGTATCTTCAAGGGGTCCCATGAGTCACCAATTTGGGAGTCATGTGGGGCCCAGGTGGCAGTGGTGACGGTGGTGGCAGCTACCTTGGGCTGGCCCACCTCAGACTCTTAGTTAACTTATCTGTAATCCTTCGGTGAAAGTTGCAGGATACGTGCGTGGTGTGATGCTCATCTTGTGAATTTATAAAGGTTCAGCTGATGGTGCCACGGGAAGTTCACCTTGATACCAGGTCTTTCAGGTCAGAAGTTGAGAGTGGTTCTCACCATCTCATGATCATCCCCGGCTTCCCGCTGCTGGTCCCCTGCATATGCTCTTTTCCCTCGAGGGCTGTGAGATCTAGCTAAGGGGCTTCCTTCTCGTCCTTCCACCCGAGTCTCCAAGACCCAAAGGTTTTCAGCACCAGTTGAAGCACACTGAGTTCATGAACATCCCACAGCTAGCCCCCAAGTCAAGATGACAGGCAAGCTGCCCACTGTCCACGCGTTTTCCCCAGGGAACCACAGGCTTACCCAAGCCCTCAAGTCCACTCCCCTCCCACCCACCTCACCCAGTGGTCTCGGAGCAGTTCTGGGGCTTGGGGAGGACAGCCAGCCCTCCCTCAGAGGAGAACTGGACTGGGGAGGCAAAGCAGACATGGCTTTCTTCCACAGCACGGGCCTCACCCTTGGCCCGGAGCACTGTGGCAGTGCCCCTGCCCCTGCTTCCTTCCCTGGAGGAGGGTGCAGCTGGTGGAGCTGGGATGGAGGCCACTCCTGGGCTGCTGGGAAAGTCCGGCCCAAGTGGCCCCTCACCCCCACCCCAGGAAGGAGCACCTCTTTGCCTTAGGATCTGAATTCACACACAAGGCTTGTCATCATAGGGCTCCACCAGAATCCTTTGATACCAAGATGGAGGGGGCACCAGACATCCACAGTGGAGCCCTCCTGCCTGCTAAACCACATCCAGCCTCGCCCTGCAGGGAGGACTTTAAGAAGCTGCCTGGTCCTCCTGCCCTTCCCCACCCCACCCCTACCCCCAGTCGCAAACTCAACTCATTTGAGTGGCCATTGAGTGGATCCCGACTGCTAGTGACACGATAGAAGTAGAAAGAACTGCTCCTGTGGCTCTCTGAGGCGGTGGCTCTCTGTGCTGCGGAAGCCCGTGTCTTTCTCCTGCAGAGTGCCTGGTGGTTTCGAACCTCTGACCTCGAGCTTAGCAGTCCACCATGTAACCAACTACACCACCTGTACTCACATCAGGCACAGATGGGTCAGCTGTCCCTGCAGTGAAGGGCTCCGGCTGGCCCTTCCTCCCAGCCTCTCTCTGGAGGCTGGGCGGCAATGGGGGTGACCCATGGAGCCCTGAGAGCACACAGAGTTTGCGGGTTTGCTGCCAGCCCGTCCGACTTCCTGCTACCTGTTGTCCTGGCCCTCATGGGTCTCCAGGGGGTGTTGCATAGTTGCCAGCAGCTGCCTCTCTTTTGCCCTTCCCAGGGAGAGTCCTGGCTGTGCCTACCCCGCTCAGCAAACCAACCGCAGGGAACAGGTGTTGCTCTGAGGCAGGCTGGAGGTGCTCAGTTCACTTTGTGACCTACTCGCGCTGGCGATTCGCGAGGCCCTCTTTTCCAGGCCGGCCCTCTGGGCAGGTGGATGAGCAGAGGCCAGTCAGCTGCAGCGTCATGCAGTTGGCACTCTCGGCGATCCAGAATCCTCTCTGTGTGTTCTTCCCTGTCGGCAGGATTGTTTAGATGAATAAACATCACACTCTGTGCGAGTATCATGTGCATCGGATATGTACATGATGAAACAGTCAAAAAGACTGGGGGCGGGGGCGGCTTCAAAAATTGTGTGGGACAATTCTCTCATCTTTTCTTCATTTTCCTACAAGCCTTTTGAAGCGACCTCTCCCACCCCCACCCCACGTGCATCAATTGAAAGGTGGCCTGGTGGCTTACGTGTCATAGCACGGTCCCTAGTGAAAGTATGAGCCACTCCAAGGGAGAAAGAAGAGTCTGGCATTGAGTCTGGGGTTCCTGAGTTTGCATATGAAGAGTGGGCTCGCCTCCCCCACCAGATCCCTCCTGGGCCTCAGCCCCTCACGCCTTCCCTTGGTACTTTTCTAGAGCTCGTCAAGGCCCGTGCAAGCAGAGGCAGGCGTACTCTTGTGAATGACACTTGGGGCTCGGAGTTGGGGTGGGTAGGGGACTGAGGCGCCCAAGGGTTCTCTACACTACGTACTCTCCCAAGATCTCCCAGCATGTCTCCAGTTCCCTGACACTCTGCCTGCCCCCTAGATGGCGAGCCCTGGGGTGGGGTTAGGGCTGGACCCTGCGGTCACCTTTGTACCCCCGCCTCCCGTGCCCGTCCCCGTTGACAGTGGAGGAGAGAGCAGTCAATGCGCCCTGCTCGTTTTCCTCCAAGTTCCCTGTGTCTTTGAGTGTGCCTGGAATGGAACGCCAACTGTGTGTGTGTGTGTGTGTGTGTGTGTGTGTCATGTTTCAACATTGGCTTTTTTCCCCTTCTTGAAGTCTCCTTTTATAACTTCTTCTGCTACTGCTTAAATATAGACATCGAAGTCCTCCTCCTTACCAGATTGTTTATATTTTTGAGAGCCTTCTGCTTATCTGTGATCGCTGCGCTCTCTTCTCCATCTCCAGTCCCACTTCGCCACATTGGTTTCGGTTGCTCTTTTTTTTTTCCTTCTCCCCCCTGCCTTCCCTTGACTGGGATGTGTTTCAAATGTGGTCTATCAAAACGTTCAGTGTTTCCCTCCTTTCAGCAGTAGCTTTGACATCTGTTCTTGAATCCCAGCCCACATTATTCCCTGGACTCGCTCGCCCAAGATTTGTGTGCCTGCCAGGAATGGGGAAGTATGGTATGATGGGTCGGGGGCATCTCCCTGCCCTCCTCTTCACCTCCCTCCCACCCCTCTCTCACCTCCCCAACCCCCTCAATTAAGACTACGATGCCCTGGGTGGCAGCGGCAGTGCCAGGAGTGTTTGCGCCAGGCCTTCGCCATCTTGGCTGGCTTCTTTCCTGGGTGGCAGTGTCCCCAACAAAGGGTTAAGCTGGAGGGCCAGGGAATTCTGCCCAAAAGGCAAGGCAGGTGGCACCGCGTGAGGTGGAGGGATACACACATGGAGATAAGTGGCAGCGGGATCTCATTCTTGTCTGCATGCTTTGCTCGGGTCCTTGTCTCCCCCACACTCCCACATCCCCACCCGGGAAGCACGAGGGGAGGAGGGGGAGCCGTCTCTCATCCTAAACAGAATGTGCCCTTGCATGTGCCGTGGGTAATGAAGCCCCGCAGCACTAGGGCGGGCCTCTTGGTGGGCACCCCAGTGCGCCCTGCTCTCTGCCGCCCGTGCGGCATCTGTGGAACAGATCCCTTGGATAGGCCCACTCAGATGTCCAAGGGCAGGGCCAGGGCTCTCCGATACCCCCGTGTCACTTTGTCATGTGGCGCAGAGGGCCTCTCACTTGGAAGCCACTCCTGATGGTTGGTCCCAAGGGGCCTTTTCTCTTTAAACCGCCAGAGTGCAGGTCCCAGAAAGAAGAAATTCATCTTGGACTTTGTCTTTGCAAACTCTCCCTTGAATATAAGTAGTCCGCTTGTTTCAGGGGTAACATAACCCCGTTGGTCGGGGTCAAGCCAGTGAGGTCTGGCCGCAAAGGCAAGCGATGGCCGGGCCCTGCTGCCCAGGGACCAGGCAGAGTCTCACAGATGCGCCGGGACCGGGGGCCACTCCCAGGAGAGGAGGTGGCATGTGGGCATGGGTCGGACTCCAGTTTTAGCAAGAAAAATAAGAGCTGCATGTCTTATTCTAGAAACACAGTCATCGGTGAAGCTGGCATTGATGCCAAGCTCCCCCAGGCGGACAGCTTGGGTCTTCTCAGCCCACCCAGCCCAGGTGGACGGAGCCGGAAGCACAGCATGGCACTGCGCATTGCCCTTTCTGCCAGAGCCCGGTCCTCCCTTGCCCGGGCCTGTTTGGGTGATCATCTGGGGCGTCCCCGGGCACGGGCACCCTGTGGAGCGCGGTCTTCTCCAGTACCACGTGCGTTGACCCTCTGGGTTCTTGTTTCTGCTCCTCCCTACAGAGAGAACTGGACGCCACTGCCACAGTACTGGCTAACCGACAAGATGAAAGCGAGCAGTCTAGGAAGCGGCTCATTGAGCAGAGCCGAGAATTCAAGAAGAACACTCCAGAGGTGAGGTCGCGCACGGTGGCGGGGTCTCCTGCGTCTTGGGCACACTCAGGAGAGACGGGCGGGAATCGTTGCCTTCTTGATCCGATGCGCGCTCTCTGACGGATCAGATGGTCCCCGGCTGTGCCCCAGGGGGTGGCCGTGTCCCTGCTACTCTAAAATAACAGGCGGGTTGTCCAAGCATTTCTCAGGCACAGACATCCAACAGGTTGGGCGTGCCATGTGCGAGGCCAGGTGTGTGGGCCTCTCCGAGGCCAGCCCCGCCCCGTCCACAGGCCTGTAGCAGCTCCCTCGGAAGATCCCGAGAGGGAGGGAGCATACAGACCCAGTAGCCTGAGACACTAGCTTCCCCGGGGCAGGAGCAAGTCAAGCGCTCCGGGGGCACACATCTCAGGAGGGCGGGGGTGCTGTGTCCGTATTTCTGGTAAGCCCGATGTCTTGGTTTAGCGCCACGCCAAAGGCCTAGCTGTCTCGTGAAACCTGCTTCCGATGGCTCGGGACACACGCCCCAGCTCTGCTCCTGGTTCCCTTTGTGTGAGTGTGTGTCAGGGAGATAGCACGCCATGTTGCAGGACAGCAGTTTCCGGGTTGTTGTCTCGATCCCCGGCTCCCTCCAGCCCTCCAACCCTCATCCCCGGTGCGCTAAGAGCTGAGAAGAAACAGGCGTTTCCAGCCCCTTCAGCAGACGTGGGGATGGCTCCGAGGAGGGTGCTGCGCTGGTTCTGGCCTGGAAGATTTCGGGTCAGGATATCTCTTTCCAAAGCTTCAGCTCCGTGTCCTTTGCTGCCCGTGTCCACCGTCACTGTCCCATGGTTGCTGTGGCTTTTACACCCCCACGATGATACTTCACTGGGAGAGGTTGTTGTTGTTTTGTGGACAAGCATGTTGGCGTGTCTTCGCGTCAAACGGGAATGCCTCTCAAAGGACAGCGTTGTTTATTTCTACACAGTGATTCCCCGATGGTCCAATAATTGGAAGCTGAGTCGTGTGGGATTTCTGGGCTGTATTCGTGTTCACAGTTACACTTGCAGGCCACTTACTGTCCTTGGACAAGTCACTTCCTTCCCACTCAAAGCCCTAGATTCCTGCCCTGGGCCGTGTGTGGTGGCAGGGCCCAGCTCCCCGGGCTGCCGTGGGCATGGAACGTGTTGGGCATGAAGTCTTCACACTGAGGCCGGCCCACGTGTGTCACTGGTGTGACTTGGGACATGTAGTGTATTGTGCTGGGGGCCACTGATTTCTGCTCCTCAAAACTAGCTCAGAGACACACTGAGAGGACTGCAAGAGCTAAAGGCAACAGCGGTTCATGTAGTCATCGACACAGTCTTGCCATAGCAGGGATCCATGTATGGGGTTCGGGGTTGGGGGGGGGGGGTTGGCAGGGGAGTCTGCTCACAGACCTGCGTAGCTGTAGCAGCATATTTCTACTTTTTTGTGTGTGCATGTTTTAGCTTTTGTCCTTTATGCTACACTGGATCTGTGCATGTGGCAGAGCCCGCAGGAGGCACAGTTAGGGAATTGCTTAGAGATGACCACATACTTTGAAGGAAGAAGTCGCTGGGACTAGAGACTGGGGGGGCAGGGGCGGGCGTCAGGGTCAATGTGCAAAACAGGATTCCTCAGGACCACACTGCCCATCCACTCTGGTGAGCAGTACTCATCTTGCGCTCACTCACTCACTCCCTCCTCACTCGCTGCCAGCCAGTCCCTTCTAACTGGAGGGCAGCGGTTCTCCACCTTCCTCATGCTGAGACCCTCTCCTTCAGTGCCTCATGTGGCGGTGACCCCCCAACCATAGCATTATTTTTGTGGCGACTTCATCACTGTCATTTCGCTACTTCGATGAATCAGGCTACCCCTGTGAAAGGGTGGTTCCACCCCCAAAGGGGTCATGACCCACAGGTTGAGAACCACAGGTGCAGGGGCTTCAGCACTTGTGAGCTGCAGCCTTAAGCACATCTGCTGGTCTCCCCCTGTCCGGAGGAAAGCAAAGGGAAGAAGATCAAACAGAGGTGGGAGCCTTGATTCCAGTGGACTAAGGAACCATAAGAACCAACCAGTCTCCATGTCCCTGAGACCAGAAGAACTAAATGATGCCCAGCTCGCTGTACCAACTGTTCTGGGCAAGGATGAAGTTAGCAGGGCCTGGGTAGCGTGGGAGGAAAGTGCAGAACAAAATAGAAACTGATTTAAAAAAAAAAAAAAGAAGAAGACTTGGCTTCCTAGTTGGGTAGAGACCGGTGGAACCTCAAGTCTATGGCCCCTCGCCACCTCCAGGTCTGAAACTGAACTCGGCCTGTGGCTCGGGCGGACAGGAGGCACACACTTCCTTGGCCTCATCAACCACCTGAGATCCAAGGGCAGCGAAGCCAACCAAGGTCAGAAGAGTTAGCAAAGGAGGGACACACTGGGAAGCAAGGGGGCAGGGAGGAGGGGGTGGGGGGAGCACGTTGCTCTGGGAACTTAGCAACAGCAAAGGCCCAGCTACAGCTTACAGCCTTCCAGAAGCTGGAGTGGACTAACAGTTTCTCCTTTTACAAGTACTTATGGTGCACCTTCCATGTTTGGCCCTGGGGGGTTAAAGCCTGGCCCTAATCTGTAAAGAAGGTCTTTTTCTGTCTTCTCAGGTGCCAAAAAGGGTGTTGGGCCAGGGTGTGGCCTGTTAAGTGCTGTGAGGATGCAGGTGACCTCTTTCTCTCCCCCCCCCCCCAGCAGCAGGCTTTCCCCATAGAAAGGCTTGTGCTGATAACATTCTGGCTAAGCTACGCCTCAGGCGTAGATAAACAGCTCTGTGCACCTTGGCGTTAACTCTTAAGATCCACAGGGAGCAAAGGACCTGCTTCACCCAGCAGCATACCCTGCCACACAATTTCAGGTTGCCCGGACTCCCTGGACCCCATGTTTGGAACTTAGAATGCAGACTGTGCGTACTTCCTGGTGTGTCCGGCTGCGTGCAGATGAGGGAGGCAGTGGTGCGGGCAGTGTAGGGGCTGGGTGAGAGGAAGGTAGTGCCAAGGCCCTGATTGCTGGCAGAGGAGGACCGGCCATCCCGTGCAGCAGGGGCCAGACAGGGCAGAAGCAGGAGCCTCGTGGTGCTGCTCGAAGCACCTGTCTGGTGCACCCAGGAGGCTTCCCTGGGTCTCCCTGCCCGCCATCTGCTTTCCCAGGGCTGTGATCTGCGCGCAGAGGAGCAGCTGCCCTCTCCCTTTCCAGCCCCGGGGCTGCCACCTCAGGGAGCTGCTGAAGGTCAGGGTTACCGCTTAACACCCAATCTGACATTGGTATTTATAAAGCTGACTGTGACTGCATCACCCGCCACTCGAGGAGCCCTGACAGGAACTGGCTGAGGTGTCTGGGCCATCGCCTCCTCACTTCCCGACAGGGTCTCCTGGGACACTGCGAGAGTCCTCCTAGGGCGTGCAGGACTCGCTGACCTATAGGACCAGGGCAGCACTGGCTCTGTGGGTTCCTGAGCCTGTGACTCTGCAGGAGTAGAAAGCCAGCTGCTGCTGGTGTCAAACTGCCGACCTTGCGGATTGCAGCCCGACGTGTGACCACTACAGAGACCTTGCCATCAGGTTCTGGTTCCTGGTGTCCTCAGCGTGTTTCAAGTAGAACGGCCCTCGGGGGGGGGGGGGGGGGGGGGGGGGGGGGGGGGGGGGGGGGGGGGGGGGGGGGGGGGGGGGGCTTGTCTGTAGCTCTTCTACTTGGGGGAGTAGATTGCCAGGCCTTTCTTCCATGGCACCTTGGAGCAGAGCTAAACCCTCGGCCTGTCGGTGAGTTAGGAAGCACAGGCCATCTGCATCACGGAGGGACTTAGTGCTACCCAGGAGTTAAATTGCTCTGTTGGTTTCTGTCTGCTCTCACATGCTGGCTTCTTGGGCTGTGTGTCCTGAGGGTCTTGTCAGCGCTGTTCCTTAGAGTAGAGAGTGGAACCCGAGCAGCATCCCAGATGGGCGCCTGTGGCCATCACAGGGGCAGCCTTGTGCATTGGAGGCACTTGGAGGGGAAGCCCCAGGGGACTTTCTAGTGACTGCTGCATTCCACTCACAAGGGGGGGGGGGGGAGAAGGGGAGCGGTGTTAGGTGTGAATAGCCACTGCTCAATTTGTGGGTCTGGTGGCCTGTGGTGACCTCCTCCCTCGAGGCTATTCAGGCATCTTGTGAACTGCAACCTTGCTTCAGACTGTGATACTTAAAAACCAAACCCACGGCCATCGAGTCTGTTTTGACCCCTCGGGAGCCCTACATGACAAAGTAGAATTGCCCCCTAGGATTTTTGAGACTGTCTGTCTTTCTGGGAGGAGACCGCCTCCTTGGAATGGCTGGTGGCTTTAAACTGCCGATCTTGTAGCCCAGTCTTCAAACCCGCTCCTCCACATGCTGCCTGGCTCTCAGCACAACAGTCTCCAGCTTCCAACTTGTCTCCAGCAAGAACACCAGGCTATTTTGGGTCTTGTTCTAGCCCTTTTCGATAAGGGAGGGACTGTGTCTCCATCAATGGAGGCATCATAAAGCCCCTCCCCATGCTCACACTGGTCACGGCAGGATGTCCAGTCCCTGCCCCAGAAAGTTCCTCCAGAGTCTGCTTTGGTGGACTGATTCACATCTCCTGAGAGGAGTGGCCCTCTGCTGTTGAGAGAAGCGGAGCCACAGCCCTGAAACTCTCACGGTGTGTCTGGTTCTGGTCCTGTGTGCCCAGACGTGGAGCAGCAGTGCTGCTAGCACCCCTTCGCCCTGCTGAAGGTCGACAGCTCTGGTGTCCTACATCTGTCCTGCCCAGTGGACACACCCATCTGCTCCTGTGACCCTGTCTCTGGCTTGTGTCTTCATCAGCAGCCCTAACCTGGCATGGACCACTCCCTCCTCCCTGCTGCCTCCAGCGGGGGAGGTGGGGAGGTGTACCCCGGTTGAGACACCCCCTGCAACCTCAACAGCCCTGCCAACCCCCACCCCCAGCCCACCTGCCTCCACTTCCTGCTGGGGAGCATTCTCCCCATTGACGTTTTAGTTTGCGCTCGATTCAGAATTGGAGTGTTGAGCATATGGTCAGAGGTTCAAATCCTCCAGCTGCTCCTCGGGAGAAAGGCGAGGCTGCCTGCTCTCTTAAAGCTGCATGGACTCAGGAGCCCCAAGGAGCAGTTAGGCCTCCTCTGTCCGGGAGCGTCCTGCAACGGACTCGATGTCAGTGGGTTTTGGTTTTTATTTTTGGTGTCATCGACTGCTTTTCTGATTCTTATCCTGGGCGGGGAGCGGGGGGGCGGGCATCGCCCAATAACAGGTCTGGGCATTGTCTCGCGCTGTGCCTTGGATAACCTCTTGCAGCACTGTTGAAATAAATAGGATTTATGGATCCCTTCCTGACCCTAGCCCAAGGGTGGGGGTGGAGGAGGCGTCTCCCTTCGTTAGGAGAGCAGCGGTTAGCCTATAACTAGCTGCAGTGAACTGTGTCTGCAGTCAGATACGGAATGATGTCAACCCCAACACCAGCAACCCAGTTTTTGCCGAGGCTGGGAAGCCGCCGGGAACTTGACGACAGGCTTTCCGCTCCCAGTGAGAGGAGGGCCTTCCCGATGGGCGAGGGAGCCCAGGGTGGTGATCTATAGCCCGGCCCTGGCCCCAAAGCATGCAGTCACCGTCTCTCGCCTTTATATAGGCAAGGCAGGCCATGACTCAGCCTGGAAAAAGGGAGTCACCCACAGAGCTGAGGCTCAGAAGGCAGCCTGGGGCCATGAGGCTGGGCCTCTAGGAGAGGCTGACGGGGCCATCTTTGCCGGTGCGGCCTTCCTGGACTCGTCTCCTGGTTCATAGGACTTAAACCGTCATCTCTTGCAGGTGAGGGTAAGTCACAGAGTCCACATGGCGTTGTTGCGAGGACAGCATGGGGTCACAGAGGATTCCCTGTGCGTTTTAAAACGCAGCACAGTCCAGTCCACGTCTCTTCCATTTTTGACTGCTGGAGGTCTTTGCGAGCAATTCTTCATCCAAGTACAACATCGGGGCAAACGATAGCGAAACAGGCCAGCACACTTACTGTTGTGTAGGCCGTGGGGGCAGGCTCCTTGACCCCGAGCCCTGATGCGGACCCCAAGGTTGGTGGTTCAAACCCACTGGCGGCTCTGAAGAGGAACGATGAGAGCACAACCTTGACGCTGTGTAGAGGGCAACTATGAGTTGGAATTCACCCAACGACAGTAGGTCTCTTGGTTTAGAGTGGCACCGTGGGTCAAGTACAGGGCTACTAACGTCTGGTGGGCAATAAAAACCCATCAGCCCCTCTGAGGGAGAACGATGATACAGTCTCAGAAATCTTACCAACCCACCAACCCACCCACTGCCTTCAGGTCCATTCTGACATAGAGCAGGAGAGTGCAGCATTGGCTCTCAGTGTGGCTTCCCAAGATGGCCACCCTTTACGGGCTAGAAAGCCTCGTCTTTCACAGATCGGCTGGTGGTTTTGAACTGCTGACCTCGTGTGGTTAGCAGCCCCGAGGTGACACCAAGAAACCAGGCCAACAGGGCTCCTCAAAAATCCGGGGTGGGGGGTATAGTTAGATCTTTGCCATCCTAAAGGGTTGCCATGTGTCAGACAGCGGGGTGAGCCTGGTGTTTTTTTTGTTTCTATTTTAGCACTAGTATGACAACCCGACCTCTAAGACACGGCCTTTCCTGAGAGGGCAGTGATGGAGCGGAGGCCCGGAGCCTTTGATGACCGGGGGTGGTCAGGTAGACACAGGCTGGAAGGATGAAGCGCCCCAGCTGCGGCATCACTGCTGAGTCCTTCTCATCTCTCCCTCCCCCATCTCCCGCAGCTGACCTGGGTCAGCCTGGACCTGGGTCTTCTCCATGTTTTATTTCATCCATGGACACCCAGGGTGACTGCCCTATGAAAGGCCCTGTCGTATGGATGGCATTTTTTTTAAGGACGTTTTTCTTTCCAAGATAAAAGAACTAGGGCTGAGCCCCGGTGGCGTCGTGGTTGTGCGCGGGACTGCGGCCCACTGAGATGGAGGTTCGATTCCAGCTCCACGGGGCAAAGGCTGGGCCTCCTACTCCCACCACCTGAGGGCAGTGATGCCCAAAAACAAAAAACAAAAACAAACAAACAAACAAAAAAGATAAAAGAACTAGATTTTACATCCGAAGGACATCCTCTCCTAAGACTCATTTTTTCAAAACAAGCAGAGATTAAGACTTTATCTTACTCATCAGTTTTGATCGGTTGATTCAACAGGTTACAAAAGAGCTTCGGAAACCCCTTTCCCTGGCAGTGCCTCACAAAAGTCATCCCGTAGTTCTACACTGAGGTTTGTGCCCAAGAAACCCGACTCCATGCATCCACACAGAGCAGCCTCAGTCACAGTAGCCGCAAAGTAGACACACCCTACCTGCCCACTGGCCGGCAAATAGTGAAACCAGTGGGGGTGTATCCATGCAGTGGACCAGCGGTCCCTCGCCACTCACTCTCCCAGTCCATTCCCACTCACAGCGACCCTGGCGGACAGGGTAGAACTGCCCCTGTGGGCTTCTGAGATGGTAACTCTTTTTTTTTTTTTTTTTTTTTTTTAGAATGTAACTCTTTATGGGAGTAGAAAGTAACTCTTTATGGGAGTAGAAAGCCTTGCTTCCAAGGAGTGGTTTTGAACTGCTGACCTTGTGGTTAGCCTGCCCAACGAGTAGCCACTCTGCTGCCAGGGCTCCCTCGAGAGGAGCAAAGCCCATCAGGTGGGCTATAACACGGATGAGGGTTGGTGCTGCAGGAAATGCCGCCGACTGCGTTGTCCCTGGATGTGCAACGTCTGGAGTCAGCGCCTCCGTCGAGGCAGAGTCAATGCCAGGTCGCCACGCGGAGGGGAGGACGGGGAGGGACTGCCTGCCCCTGGGTGCAAAGGGGCTTTCTCAGAGCGGTGATGCACGCGTTCTGGAATTAGAGCACTCTGAGGATTGCACAACTGGGTAATAAGCATGCTACGGAACAGTGTCCACTTTGAGAGCGCGCATCGCGTGGCATGTGGATTATCTCTCCAGTGAGCTTTTATTTTCAAACCAACAGCCCTGCCCTCTGTGGAGGAAGGGGAGGAAGCCTGCACAGTTTTTTTTTTTCTTCCACAAAGCAGCCTATTTGGAATCTTCCTGGGGACCACAGCAACTCTGTTTTTTTTTTTTTTCTCTTGCATCACTGCCCTGGTGGGAGTAGAAAGCCCAGCCTTGCTCCTGGAGAGTTGCTGCTGGATTTGAACCGCCAACCCTGTAGGCCGCAGTCCCGCACACAACCCCCGCGCCACCAGGACTCAGCTTGGCAACTCTGTTTTTAAAAGACCCCAGTGGTCATTGGCAAAAATGTCAAGCCTCCCGGAGCATCGGCTTGGAAGTTGAATCATCCTAGAACCCCCACCATTACGTTATCATCCAACCCTCCCCAGCTAAAGCTTTGCAAATGGAAAGTGAGCTTTTACTGTTAACATTTAGACACTTTAACTTGATTTATCAGCTTAAGAAACCGTGTTCTTGTTTTCTGGGGTCCCTGAGAGAGAAAACCTGCCTAGAGAAGGATGAAGCAAGGGGATGCGATTAAGACGGAATCTGCCCCAAGCCAGGTGGCCGTACAGACAGACAGACAGACACACACACGCATGCACACACACAGTCACACACATATACACACACACACACACACATAGACAGACACACACACATGCCAGGGTGTCAGATGGCTGAAGGCACGCACACACATACACACACACACAATCACACACACATGCCAGGGTGTCAGGTGGCTGGACACACACACACATCCCACCTCTCCGGTCCCAGGAGGCCTAAGATGAGCCAGGACCCAGGCCTGGGTGGGGACACATGGCACTCCTGCTGTTGGTCATGATGAACAGCGTCCTGCCCCAGATCAGCACCAGCAGTGGCGTGACTGTTCTCTGCTGAGCCAGCTCTCTGACTTGCTGGGGAGCTGATCTATGTGAGGGTGGGGAGTGGGGGGGTGTCCCGGGGGTATCCCCAGAAGGTAGAGCAGGCAGTGGTTCGCTGAAGGATGCCTGGAAGCTTCCCTGGCTTGTTCTTTCTCCACTTCCTTCCACCATCCTGGGCCTCAGGGAGGGTTTGAAGGGCAGAGACGGCCCCGTTGCTGAGAGAGAGAAGGTGCCAGCTCACCTAGGGCGCCCA
>PVJH01018283.1:0-45597 GCA_004026705.1 Nesogale talazaci | reverse complement strand
AATTTTTTGAAAGTGAAAATGACCCAATGGCTAATTCTTGGTTACTTTTCTCAATGCAAGAAAGCCTTTGTAACTCTTGACCCTATAAAAATATTAACACTTGCTTGGCTTAGTCTTATCACATCTGTAGGTACTTCATTTTACATACTTTGGACATATTATCAGGAGAAACCAGTCCCTGGAGAAGGACATCATGTTTGGTAATATAGAAGGGCAATGAGAGAGAAAGGCCCTTGAGGAGATGGCTTGACAAAGCCCCGCTATGGCTGCTCAGGCATAGGAACAATGATAAGGAAGGGGCAGGACCAAGCAGTGCTTCGTTCTGTTGTGTATAAGGTCACTATGGGAACCTGCTACATGGTGCCTGACAGAAACATGGACTCCTAAACTTGCTTTGAACTTTATTTATGGAAAGTTTTCATATTTTCCCTTGTGAAATCTGTGACTCTTTAAAAATTCGATTGCAATGTGTGAGACTCAATCATGTTATACCCATTCCCTTGGGTTGATTCTGACTTACATCAACTCTCTCGACCAGTGATTCTTACACTTCCGAATGTCACAAACCTTTACTACAGTTCCTCATGGTGTGGTGACCCCCAACCCTAAAAGTATTCTCGTTGCTACTTCACAACTGTCATTTTGCTACTATTATGAATTTTCCTGTGAATATTGGATAGGCAGGATGTCTTAGGGGACCCCTGTGAAGGGGTTGTTTGACACCCCTCCCCCAAAGGGGTGGAAACCCACAGGTTGAGAATCACTGCTCTAGACCAAGTCGTGAGGGCATTAAGTTTTTGCCACTTTCTAATGTGCTGCTGCTGGTGGTTTTGAACCACCACCTTCATGGTTTAGCAACCCACAATTATTGTTCAGTGCCACTGCATTGGTGCCCACCCATAGCAACCTTAGATATAATAGTAAGAAACACTGTCAAGTCTGGGCTAACCTCAACACTGTTTCAGCCATCGTGTCAATCCATCTTACTGAGCGTCTTTCTTTCTGCTTCCCCTCCACCAAGCATGATGTCCTTTTCCAGAGACTGATCTTTCTTGCATAACATGTCCAAAGGACATGACACCAAGTCTCCTCATCCTCACTTCTAAAGAGCATGGATTGTACTTTATCCAAGATGGATTGGTTTGTCCTTTAGGTAGTCCCTGGTATTTTAAGACTTTCACCAGCACTGCCATTCGAATGCATGGATTCCTCTTTGGTTTTCTGTATTCTATGTGCCTATGAGACAATTGAAAACACCATGGCTTTGGCCAGGCACACCTTAGTCCTCAGGTAATATTCTTGCTTTGCAACATTTTAAAGAGATCTTGTGCATTAGATTTCCCCAATGCCCTGCATAGCTTGATTTCTTGACTGTGGCTTCCATGAGCATTGATTGTGGATCCAAACCAGAGGAAAACTTTGGCAATTTCAACCTTTTCTCCATTTATCATGATGTTACCTATTTGTCCAGTTGTGAGGATTTTGGTCTTCCTTACATCAAAGTAACACCCATACTATAGGCTGGGATCCTCAATCTTCATCAGCAAGTGCTTCAAATCGTTCTCACTTTTTTTCCCCCATGTTCTTCTCACTTTCGGTAAGCAAGTTGTGTCATCTGCATAACAATAAGCTTTCCCCCAATCCTGATACCACTTTATTCTTCATAGAATCCAGATTCTCTGATGATTTGCTTAGCATGCAAATTGAATCAGCATGGTAAGAGGATATACCCCTGATGCACACCTTTCCTGATTTTAAACCATGCAGTATTCCCTCGTTCTGTTCACACAACTGCCTCTTGATCCATGCATAGGGTTCACAAGAACACAATCAAATGTTCTGGAATGCCCATTCTTCTCAAGCCTATTCACAGATCATTATAATCCACATAGTCAAAAGCCTTGACACAGTTAACAAAATATAAATAAGTCAACACAGCATAATATGACCCTTCATCACCGGGCCCCTTTACTCATGGAATGGTGGTGGCATTATTTCAAGACTGTGACCTTTCCAAAGCCCATAGCCGGGCCTAGCTTTCACCTTGAGGTCAGTAGTCCGGTACAAACTTGGCACTTCCCAAAACAAAACACAAGCTCACTGCTATGGAACCGATGCCAACTCAAAGCAGCCCCCTAGAACAGGGTAGAGCTACGTGCCCCTGAATTTGACTTTGACTGATAGCAGGCCTATACCACCAGGTAGAGTTGCCCCAAAGGGTTTGCCTATGATTTATGGAGTGACTAACCAGAACCCAACGGCTAACCAAAAAAAAAAAAAACAAAAAAACAACGGTTTCAACCCACCAGCCACTCTGCAGGAGAAAGATGTGGCAGTCCGTTCTACCAGAATTCCCGCTGAAAACCAAACTCACTGCCTCTGAGTCCCTTCAACTCTCAGCAACCCTATACGGACTCTCCAAGATTGTAAATCTTTAAAGGAGCAGACGGCCTCCTCGATCGCATACACGGCAGCTGGTGAGGTGGGTTGCCACTGCTGTCCTGGTGGTTAGCAAGCCAATGCTTAGCCCACACTATCACCAGACACAGCCTTGAGAACCCTAAGAGACAGTTTTACTTCGGCCAACAGGTCCAGTGTGAGTTGGCATCAACTCTAAGGCAGTTTCATCTAATCTTCCAAGAAGCCAACTGCCACATCCTTTGGCCCCGAAGTCCCTGGGAGTTTTGAGTCGCCGACCTTTAAGTTAGCAGCGTGGGTGGTGAGCAAGACTTGCCGATAAGACAGTCAAAACATAGCCATGTTTAGGTAGAATTCAGTTTGGTTATATGTTTAGTATAGTATGTTTTGACTATATCTGAAGTTTCCACAAGAGCTTGGGAGTGTTCATTACTATTGGGATCCTACTTGGAATTGACTTGACCCTCCAGCTCTCTCTGCCATTGTAATCTGATTGAGAATTTGGAGTTGTAGTGTTGTAGTGGTTACATGCATTATGGGCAGTTCAAAACCACCAGCACCTCCTTGGGAGAAAGACTGAGCTTTCTCCTCTCATAAACAGTCTCACACACTCACAGGAGGGTCACTGTGAGACAGCCTTGACTCCATAGCAGAGTCTGATTTGGTCCAGTCAGCTGGAAAGCAGATAATAGTTTATAGAATTCTTTTATGTGCTCACCGTAGTTTCTGTATATATTATGTCTTACGATTCAGTGTAGCCTGTCATGAATCTTACAAATTATAGCCTGCCGACCCACATATAATAACTATGTGATTAATATATTATTAGAAGAAATGAGCATCACTATCACTTGAAAAGTGGGATAATTCAAGCATCCTCTAACCGATCACACTTGCTGGCTGCCGGCCTCCTGAAATAATGAAGGCTTTCTCCTTTTCTGCTCCACTGGGAGTGATTATTAATTAGGCTCCATCACTCCAGTCCTAGACCCAATATTTGGGGTAACAGCAGGAGAGTGCTTAGCCAATGTGCCACCAGGGTTCCATATAAATATATCATATGAGACATACTTTATACTACATATCTTTACTCCCATGTATTGTTTTTTTCTGGTTGGGCCCAGTGAAAGTATTGTTCCAGGTTTAAGTAGAGAACACAACAAACTCTATACAGAACACTTTCGAGTCCCACCCAGGACTGGTCAGGAAGTGGTCTGAGTTGATGTGTTATCCAGGTAGACTAGAGAAACAAATTCATAAACACCCATATGTATATAAGGGAGAAGTTTATATACAAGAGGAATGGAACATTGAGAAAGCATCCCGACTCACTCCAGTCCAAGGTCGCAAGTCTGATATTAGCCCATATGTCTGACACCAGTCAATAAAGTCTCCTTTTGACTATACAAAGCATATTCAAAGACACCAGAACAATCACAGGTCATTGGGTGCAGAGTCTTCTGTATCTAGCAGCAGTAGAAGCATCCCAGTGCTGGCAGGGGTCTCCCCATGACTCCTTGTTTACAGGACTCAGGGTCCATCAGTAATATCCATTGATGGTAGAAGCATCTCAGCACTGGCAGGGCTTTTCCAGCTTCAGAGGTCTGGTCCCATCAGAGTAAACCTGTGTGGCTTTTCTTCCACCTCCTTCAGTTCCTAGAACTCAGGGTCTATGATGCCATCTTGCTTTGTCAGTAGAGCGTCTCCAAGAAACGGAGTCTCTAGTCTCTCACCTCCAACTGGGGAAACATCGTGAGAGCTTCCAGAATTCTCAGGAGAAAGTCCTGCCTACACAGAGGTCTCATTGACTATCCCCACTCCACCCCTACACTCTCAATCATGAAATTAACACACAAGTGCATGACTGCCACAGTTGAGTTTAGGGGTAGAAATGCCACCCAAGGCAAATGGGAAAATGGAAGGCATGTGCCGGTGGCTCTAGAGAAGTGAAAGAGGGAGACACAGAGCGAATGCTCATTGCAGGAGGGGCCAAGGAATGGTTTTTTGGAAAGATTCAAACTCAGACTGAACTCCCTGCCATCAAGTTCATTCTGACTCATGGCGACCCTACAGGACCGAGTAGATTTGCTCCAATGGGTTTCCAAGTCTTTAAATCTTTATGGAAGCAGGAAGTCTCTTTCTGCTGTGGAGCAACTGGTGAGTTTAAACTTCTGACTTGATGTATAAACCATTACACTACCAGGACTCCTTATAAATGTTTACCAAATGGTCTATCCTAGTGTACCCTATGGAAATGCACAAGAATACACCTGATGCAGTATTGCACCAATGAAACATGAAACTTTCCTCTAGTTCTTTAATGCTTCCTCCTTCCCCCCACCCCACTGTCATGACCCCAATTGTACCTTACAAGTCTGGGCTAAATCTGAGCATGTACACTGGGATGGATAAGAACTCGCAACAAGGGAATCTGGGACAGATACAGCCCTCAGCCCCAATAATGAGAGTAGTGATACCAGGAAAGTAAAGGAAAGGGGGGGCACCAATCATAGTGATAGACATACAACACCCACACATAAGGAGAAGGACAACAGAAATGTAGGTGAAGAGAGTCAGTGGTTGGTATAGGGCATGAACAGAATAATCATTTACAAATTATCCAGGGTTCGGAAGGGAGGGAAGGTGGAGGAGTGGGGTGAAAATGAGCTGATATGAAGGGCTCAAGTAGAAAGAATGTTTTGAGAATGATGGTGGCAACATATGTACAAATGTGCTTGACACAATGGATGGATGGATGGATTGTGATAAGAGCTGTAAGAGCCCTCAATAAAAAAGTATTTTTTTTAAAAAAATACACCCAAAATCTATGTTTTTTATATCATTTTCTTATTACAAGTCTTTAAAGGGTGACATTTTACTGTAGGGACAAGAACCTCTGAGTTCACACAGCTGTTATAATGGGTGCTCAACCACTACGGCACACTCTTGCAATTTCGTGCCAAGGGACCACGAATTTCAATTGAAGTCAGACCAGGTGCACAGTGGCTACGTTGGTCAGCACTTCCTGCCATGAGTTCTGCTCCTGGTGATGCTGTCACCGAGGTGAGACCTTTCCTTGCTAATCAGAACTGCCCCAGGTCAAATGTGCTGGTGACAAATGTTGAAACTAACTCAGACAGCTAGAAGAACATACAAATCTGTCTTGGAAGAAGGAAAGCCAGAATTCTCCTCTGAGACAAGGGCAGAGAAACTTTTCTCACATAGCATGGACATGTTATGAGGAGAGACCAGTCCCCAGAGAAAGACATCACGGTTGGTAAAAGAGAGGGGCATTGAAAAAAAGGAAGACATTCAAGGCAATGGACTGACACCGTGACTGTAACAATGGATTCCACCTTGAGGGTGATGAAAGACTGGGCAGTGTTTTTTTCCTTTGTGCAGAGGAGTCACTAGGAGATGGAACCAATTCAATGGCATGTCACAACAAACACAAGGTCAAGCATGGCCTTTTGGAATGCCAGCCCAGAGTCAGTGATGGTGGTGCAATTTCACCAAGACTCTCTCCTACCTAAGCTTCCCCCAAGACTTAAAGGAGATGAGCTCACCGAATCTTTTCTGAAGCAGCTTTCAGTCTGATTTTCTTGTTTGTTTTCTTTCTAATATGTGTGTGGCACTTACCAGGCTCTGCATGATCACAGGAGATAAATTTATCCTCAGACCTTGGATCTGGAAGAGCGGCGTTGGAGCGAGTAATTGCTTTTCAAGATGACAAACCTCTATCTGGATTTTCACCTGCATCGGCTCTCATTGCCTTCACGCCAATTGTGCCATCTTTACTGGAGAAAACACGAGAGCAGTGTCTTCCCAGCGCGTTCAGGAGGAAGGACTTGCAGCTTCAAGGTGTGTCAGCCTGGTTAAGGGCTTCGACAGCTCTCAGCCAAGAAAGGACCTGGGCTGGCCAGTAACCACTGGGGTCTTATAAACCCTGTTTTGTTGCTATTCTAATCTGCAAAGTACAAAATCAAAGCTCTTTTGTCCAAGCCACATTAAAGCAAACATGTGATTGTTGTGTTTATGTCCCGTTCGACCTGTTGGTGTGGAAACCTTTTTAGGAAAAGGGCTATTTATGAAAAAGCTTAGATAAATGCAGGATTCTCAAACTTTAGGGATCCCCAGTGCCTCGGAATCGGAAGTTCAGGGTGGTGGCAGTTAGATGCCATTGAGGGGGTTCTGTCTCATGGGGACACTATGTCCAACTGAACACCTAGTCCTGCGCCATCCCCAAGAATTGTGTTTGTTTGTTTTTTTAATGGCATTGCGGGGACAGTTGACCCTCTCTCAGTCAATAGGAGGCGCCCTGGTGGTGTCGTGGTTAGGACAAGGTCAGCAATTCAAAACCATCTGCTGTTCCTCGGGAGAAAGACAGGGCCATCCATGAAGGCAGACACAAAATTCCTGAAAACAGGAAAGCCTAGGAGCCAGATAAGTCCCAATGTCTCTCTTATTGTGATCTGATTGATAGTTTGGGGTACATCCCTATACTCTCTGCTTTCAGGAGGGGCCACATGTGGGGCAACACAGTCTGAAGAGGGTGATTGCTAGCATCAGACTCATAGACTTGAGTTGAACTGGGTTGGGATGCCGTCTTGATATAAAATTCTTCCTTATACATGGGGGGTTGTTTCTCCAGATAACCCAGTCTAACACAGACCACTTTAAGTCATTCACCGCTATTGTAGGTCTCAATAGCTCATTTTTGGATGTAGATTGCCAAAGCCTTTCTTCCTAGCCCTTGTTAGTCTGGAAGCTCTGCCAAAACTTGCTCAGCATCATAGCAACACACAAGCCTCCACTGATAGACAGATGATGACTGTCATCATCTGCTTTGAAATATTTCAGTGACTGGTGCTCAGAAGTGTTCTCTTCATGTGTGCCACAACCCACTGCATTCACCATTGTGCAAAAGTAGAACCAGATCTAACCATCCCCTTTTGGAAATGTTGGGGATGCAAACAGAAGTAGCTCATGTAACCATAAAAGTCCCAGAAGACAAAGCCCCAGCTCCATTCATTTGTGTTACTATTGCTTCTGCCTTCCTATAAACTGCTTTTACTATTTTTAGCCTGGGATCCTTCATGGACATGAAATAGACACAGAATTTTATTCCCGTGGCCAGTTTTGAGCCAGTGCTATTGGGTCAATGCTACCTTATGGAGACTATCATAGGGCTTTCGATCGCTGTTTATGCTGAAGTGGATCGCCAGGCCATTCTTCTGTGGTCTTTCTTGGTATATTTGTTCCACTCAGACACTACCACTTGACACTAAACCCTCATTAAGCAAACTGGACCCATTTTTTAACCGAAGGAGGGAGGGATTGAGGTTTCCACTTATTGGGAAAAGCAGCCTGAGAGTTCACCACCTATATTCAGTTTCTGTTATGACCAAGTTTAGTTAAAGCATTGTTGAGCTCCTGCTGTATACCAGGCATTGTCATTGAATGAATCCAATTTGGGCCCCAAAGAAGCTTGACTCTAGTCAACACATAGAGAATTTAAATAGCATATCGAGTGCTCACTTAAAAGTAAGAAACCCTGGGTGGCTGATACCCCAAAGGTTGGGACTTCAAGTTCACCCCGACGAGTCTCAGAAAGAGCCTGGTAATTGGCTTGCAAAAAATCAGCCACTGGAAAATTCTATAGATCTGTGAATGATATGTCAACAAAACTGTTAAAATTGGAAAACAAAAAGCAACTCTTTGGAGCATAGTTTTACTCTGACACCCAGGGGGTTACCATGCTTGAGAGTCAACTCAATGGCAACTAATTACCGAGAAAGAAGACCAGGGAGACCTAAAGGTTCTGGCAAATTGTGAAGGTATTTCCCATGGGGACTGCCACCCATAGAGACACTCTGTGAGAACAAAGTCTGTCCCTAGAGGGATCTGTCTCTTCCTGGCACAGGCATTGGCTCCTATGCCATCCTGAATCTTTTCCAAAAAAGCAGTCTGTGATTTACTTGATATTTATCTTTTAACCATAAGCTTTGTAACTCCCAAGAAACAACTAGGCAAGACCATGCAAATAAGGTGTGTGGAACTCTCACATGGGGATTGGTCAGTTTTGCCATCTGGCTAAAGGAGCTCCCTATGACTTAGAGAGAAGAGGTAGTAGTAGAGCACATCCTTTGAACTCTGAGATCCTTGCCAACTGAACTTTCTCAATCAAGGAGGCAGAGGTATGACCGCAGGGGAGTGGTAGAGGAATGCCAGTGGCAGAAACAAGAGGCAGAGGACAAGACACAGTGATGGGGATACAAGGCCACAGAGCAAGCAATCTGGGTGACTTTGAGTTGGAGGCTCAATTGCAGAGTGGATTATCCCCAGGCACTTAATTGGGGAGCTAAGTTTGCTGACCCAGAGAGCTCGAACTGAGTGTCTCCCCACTAAGCCTGATGGCAAAGTGATCTGTCTTGGTAATACTCAACTGAGCAGGGTAAGCAAAGGTGAGAGGCTGAAGACTAGAGAATGGAGCACCTACAGGCACAGCTAAGAACAGTGCTCCTCACAGAAAGAACCATATCCTGAAGGTTTCTTATCCTCTTAATTTCCTTAACAAATGCAGCAATTATAAATCTGGTCTGTGGATTCTGTGTGGTCATCACCATGAATAATCTAACCCAGCAGAGAAGTTGAAGCCTCCCTGCGAGGTACACTTGGAGTCAGAATCAGAAAAGAAAGTTGAGCAGTGAAGGCATGACTGACTTCCACTACCTTTGAAATGGTCCTTGGACCGATACTGACTTTGATTCTCTTTTGGCTAAAGGCTGCCTGCGCCCACGGTTTTTTTACATTTTTACCCGATCACATTTTAATCAGTTGGTGGGTGTCTTATCTCCACTTTTTGACCAGTTATTTGTTCTCTTGCTACACTCACTTTCCTCACTGTTTGACAGTAGAGCAGCCCTGTTCTTCCCTCCTCCGCGTGTTCTCTTTGCTCTCCAGCCTCTCCACCTACATGTGAGCACTTAATTGTTATCCCTTCCCAATCTGGAGACACAGCAGCACTGGCTGAGGCAGTCGGACAGTGCTGAGAGGAGTGGGGTGGGAGGCGGACTGACATTTATTAAAGCATCAGCTGCCTGCCAGGTACCAGAGCAGACTTGGAAGGTCATTAGTAACAGTGTTAAATATCTCAGATGTGTCAGTAGAACTGGGCTCCATGGGGTTTCCAATGGCTGAAATTTCCAAAAGAGACCCTCCTCCAATCTTTTCTTAGCTGCCTGGTGAAGTCTCCATTTGTACCCTCTAAGACAGGGCTTCTTAAACCTCCTCGTGCCTCGAACCTTTCACACAGTTCCTCATGTGCCCCATGTGGACCCCAACCATAATATGATTTTCATTGTGACTTCATCACTGTTGTTTTGCAACTGTTAAGAATCGTCATGTAAATATCTGATGGGCAGGATGTGCTTTCATTGTTCCAAATTGAACCCAATTAAAGCAGAGTGATGAATCACAAAAACAATATGTAACAATATATTGTGAAGTATTTAGTTCTAATGACAAAGGAATGAAATTTTGTCTTGAAGCATGGAGTAGCATGGGTAACAGTCTTCACTCCGGGTACTCGTATGTGGGCGTTTCTGCACATGGGCAGATCTGCCTGGAGATGAACAGTGGAATGGTGTCTTGGTTCCTAAGATGATCAGAAACAGGTGTTTTCTGATGGGCCTAGGTGACCCCTGTGAAAGGGTCTTTTGACCCCCAAAGGGGTCATGGCCCACAGGTTGAGAACCGTAGAGTCTAAGGTCTGGCTCCCAGAGATCCTCATTTAAATAAATAAGTGGAACTCGGACACCAGTGTTCCCCTTCAAAAGCTCCTGGCAGTGGAGAGGGAAGTCTGAGTCCCAATGAAAAGACAGAGTCAAAAGCACTCTCCCGGAAGGGGCTGATTCTCAAAACCCTATCGGTAAATTTCATAAAATCCACCAGAGGCTGGACAGCACTTCAATGTTGACAGCCATAAATAGTGCACGGTGGCGGGAATCCGCACTATTAATGTAAGTGTAGGGCACTTTCACCGAGCGTGCTTCACTCAGGCCAAGAGTCCCGGAGAGGCTTAGGACAAAGGTCAGCGCTAAAACAGATGCCCTGACTCACCAGAGTTCAACCACAGCTTCGGCAAACTGCATCAGGTGATGGCTCCCTGCTTCCCGAAAGCACCGGAGGCCTTTTGCAACTCTCTCTCTGCAGTGGGGCTTTCCCTAGCCAGGGCAGCCCATGGCAAGGGCCTCTGGCAGTGCCAGGGATTTATCGTTCCTGGGGGTAGCCTTTCAACAGTGAGGATGAGCAGTCAGCAGCTGAATATTTCCCAGCGATCAGAGGCGACTTGTGTCTCCCCCTCCTCCCGCCCCCGAACTTCATTTGCCCATCACTACCATTTAGCAGCTGTGCTTGCCAGCCGTCTGGAAGGCCTGGCCCTGTGCCAATCCCACGTTTGGTGGCAGATCAGGCCATTGTCCTTGGCTGACTGGGGAAGTAGATCGTCAGGTCTTTCTCCCTAATTGGAAACTGAACCGAACCGTGTTCAATGTCGTAGCAACATACAAGCCTCCACTGACAGAGAGGCGGTGGCTAGGCATCAGGTGCAGTGGCAGGGACTGGATCCTGGGCCTCCTGCGTGGAAGGTGGGAATTCGACCACCGAACCACCCAAGGACTCCCCAGTAACTCTCTGCTTCTGGCTAGTTGGCCCTTCGCTCTCTAATTTGCTCCCTCCACCCCCACCCGCCATTTAAATGCTTCCTGTCTCGCCTCCCTGTGAGAGGCACACATGGAAAGCCTTGACTTGGGGTCTGTCTTGGTAAGACCAAACCAGGCCAAATGCCTTTTGAGCTGAGATTTAAATAAGCATTCAACGAATACGGACACCAATGTCTATATGAAAGCACTCTGCCTCTTATAAAGAGTTTTCACAAACACTCTGCCATTTGATCACGAAAGGAGGGTAACATATTCCGACACCATCACCTGAGGGCTTCAGAGTGGATGCATGGCACTGTCATTTCTCAGGAGCAAAGCATACTGTTATCATAAAGGGAGATGTCGCACCTGCCCCCGTGAGAACAAGTACACACCATGCCCACCAACCTCATCGCTCTCAAGCTGATTCTGACTCAGTCACCTCCAAAGGCAGAGAACTGCCCCATAAGGTTTCCAGACCTGTCACGTCTTTCTCCCCCAAAGGGACTGATGGGTTGGAACAGCTGGCCTCCCAGTTAACAGTGGAGCACTTAACCCCTGAGCCACCAGGGCTCTGTGTAAGACAGGTCTGATGTCTCTCCCTCTGTATGTCAGGTCTCTGGGTATTGCAAATTGGTTGTGCTTAGTGGGGAACGCTGGTGGCACAAATGGTTAACTATTTACCTGCTAATGGAAAGGATGGTGGTTCGAAGCCATCCCATGGTTCCAAGGGAGAAAGACTTGGCATTTTAGTCAAAACCCCCAAAGATGACATGACTACAGCCGGTTCCCATAAAGATGACAGCTAAGAAAAGATCGTGGAAATTTTGAGACTGATGATGGCAACAAATGTACAAATGTGGTTTGCATACAATAGATGTATGTATGCATTGTGATAAGAATTGCATTAGCCCCCAATAAAATGATTTTTTAAAAAGAAAAGACCGTGGGACAGTTTTATTCCGTCACATGGGGTAACTGTGAGTCAAGGTTGACTTAGATGGCCCATAAGTACAAGGACCTGAAAAGTGAGCTATTTGACACCATCCAGCTGCTCCTTGCAAGAAAGGTCTGGTGATATGCTTGAAAGATGACAGCTAGGAAAACTGACAGCCACCCCTGGCTGCAGGGGGACACTTAGGGTTCACACCTTTTGGCCATGAATGCTAAAGACTAAAAAGGTGTATGTGTTGTTAGGTAAGCAGAACTCAGGATATGGAACCCTGAAAGAAAAGGAGACCGGACCGATGGTTTATATTGTCCTTCTCTGTATTTAACAGAGAGATACTCATCTGCTCTCTCTCAGGATTCCTATTAGTCTTGTGATTCTCTGTATGCTCCTGTTTGCATGTGTGTGTGTATCTATAGATAAACAGGATAAGCAATCTTATGAAGACAGCAACTGGACCAATGGTTCCTGAGGGGCATGGGAGGGAAGGCGGTATGAGGATGTGAGTGGTGAGCCAATAATGATGAGCACAAGAGATTGTAAGCATTCTAAAATTAATGGCGAGGAGGGTGGAGCTTTTCTGGTTGTATCTGATCAATTGAATTGTACTGGAGAGGAATTACTGAGAGGTGAACAATGGGAAACATGACAGTGGGGAGAAGGAAACAAGAAAAAGAGAAAAGAAGAAAGAAAGTAGGTATATGTAAATATGTAACTGTATGTGTATTTGTTTATATATGCATATATATATGTAAATGCAATAAAGAAGTAGATGGACTTTGGGTCTCTATTTAAATCTTGCCTCAGTACAAGAATGGTCTGTTCAAATAATGCAGCATTGTATGATACTCACCTACCTAACAGGATCGCTGAAGACAAAATGGGTACATAAGCAAATGTGGTGAAGAACACTGATGGTGCTATCCAAAGATATAGCATCTGGGGTCTTACAGGTTTGTAGTTAAACAAGCAGCCATCTAGCAGGGAAGGGACAAAGCCCACTTGGAAGGAGCGCACCAGCCTGTGTGATGTGAAGGTATCCATGGGAAGAAGTATCCGAAGCTCAAAAACAAGCAACCAAATCGAGGATAGGGAGAAATTAGAGACCAAATAACCATCTGTAATAATTTTCAGTCCTTCACAAAAGGGCCACATGGAAGGGAAGATAAATTGAGGGGGAGCTATGGACCTGATGAACCATATAATTATCCTCTAGGTCTGTAATATTTCCTCCTCTTACTATTACAGTTTTTATTTGTTTTACCTCATTAATCATGTTAGACTGGCGTATGTTCATTTACATATTTAAGATTGTTAGATACATGAAAGCCAAGATAGATAACCCTTCAGAAATAAGAACAGGAGTAATGGTTCCCTGAGGGTAAGGGAAAGGGATGGGGAGAGAATAGGGAGTTGATAGTCTTGAGAACTGTATAGCCCCACTCAGTGGGATCAAACAACAGAATTGTATGTGGATGGATATATTGGATTGTATAAGATGTGGCCAAAAAATCTATCATAGGAAAAAACACTATAAGGGTACCTGGGGGTGGGGGGGGCATGGCGGTAAGGGAAGGGGATAAAGGAGGGCTGAATTCAAGGCACTCAAAAAGAAAGGAGATATTTTCAAACTGATTGTGGTAGCAATCATACAATATTGCTTGATGTGATTGAACTATGGAATGCTATGATATCTGTAACAGTTCCCAATAAAAGGATTAAAAGAAAAAGAAAAGAAAACTTTAGGGGGGAGTGCCCCTCTAGCACACACAGAATTGCCATCAGTCAGAATTTGGGGGTCAGCACTTCTCTGAAGTCTCAATTAGTGGGTTCTTCCCGAAAAGAACATCACAAGCAACTGTTCAAAGCCATTTGACTGTTTTTTATCCCCGCCATCTCCCCCATCCTTCTTTCAGAAACAATTGTTCTTGCTTTATTATATGAGACCCATGTGCTGGGGAAACACTTTTCACTGAGATTTGTTTAAAAAAAACACACACACAATTTAACATGGCTCAAGGACTAGAGATATGCAGCCCACCCCCTGCCCCTGCTCTAATGTAAATAAGAGCGAGGGCTGTAGTGGGCAATCATGGGGACTGCGACAAAAAAGTAATCTCCATTTGCTGCGTCTTTGCAATAGCCTAAAGAGTATGCGGGGTATTATACCTGTAAGCAGTCCTTGCTATAGAGAACTTTCAATAAAATTGCCTGGCTCAAGGGAAGGCTATTATTATTTTGAGGGATAAAAACGAGTAAAAATGCACAGCTCTCCCTGAGTCCAAATCCCTAAGGAAATGGATAATCCTGCTGTCTGTTGAAGAGTGGGATTTCCGCTCTCTGAGCCTGAGCCGCAGGCTGGCTACTTTGAGCTCCTTTCTTAGGAGACTGTGCAATCTTCTCTCCACAAATTGACCCTTTCTTGGCTAGTTAGATCTCTATTGTTGGTCTTTTTTGGTAATGGGCTTCATTTCTTAGAGCAGTTTGCAGTGTCCAGAAATGTGCAGGAAGTAAAGAGGGTTCCCATACGTCCTCTCTTCATCGTGCCTTGAGCATCCTGCATCCTGTGGTCCATTTGCTCCAATGAATGCAACTCACCTGGACTCGTCTGAGTAAAGAAAGTCTGTGCGTGGATCCAAGTTCAGTGCTATGGGTTTGAATGTGGATGCCAGGACAGCACTGTCTGAATTCGAAGGGTTTTGAAATCATTTTCTCACAGAGAAGATGTGAATTCTTTAAGGGTGCCACATGAACGTTAATATCCAGTCTTCTGGGCTGAGCCTCGGTGGCGTAGTGGTTGTGCACGGGACTGCGGCCCACTGGGATGGAGGTTCAATTCCAGCAGTGGGGCTGGGCCTCCTACTCTCACCACTGGAGAGCAGTGATGCCCCCCCCCAAAAACAAACAAACAAACAAAAAAACCCATCTTGGGCTGAGCCCCGGTGGCGTAGTGGTTGTGCGCGGGACTGCGGCCCACTGGGATGGAGGTTCAATACCAGCTCCACGGAGCAAAGGCTGGGCCTCCTACTCCCACCACCTGAGGGCAGTGATGCCCCCCCCCCAAAAAAAACAAATATCCAGTCTTCTAAAGTGGCATTCATCTTTCAGGGTCAGGATTTGGTCACCATGCTTGTGACAGCAACCACAATAACAACTACAAACTCACTGTCGTCAAGTCAATGTTGACTTGTGGCATGGATTACACGTTGGGCCAGAAGGTCAGCAGTGTGAAACTACCAGAACCTCCACGTTGAAAATCCATAGTGCCTACCCATTCTTCTATTCTTTTCTTGACTGAGGCAGGCAGGGAGCAGGCCAGAGAGGGAAGTGTCCTGGGGATATTCTTGGCGGCTACCCCTTCTGGGTTTATTTCACAGAAAAGTTTACACGCTGATGATGTAGAAATTGGGGGCCACATAGGGAGCCCCGCTGGTGTAGTGTTACATATTGGTTTGCTAACCACAAGGTCACCTGCCAGGAAGACCGGATACAGGCTGGGAAATCAACAAGACTACATCTACCCTGCTCTAAGGGTCTCTCTGAGTCTGGAACAACCGGATGGCAGTGAAGGAACAGGAAGTTGGCAGGAGAGGACACAGGTGGGGAGAAAAACTGGACTCTGGGTATCAGCAGAGCCCAGAGAGGACCTGGATTCACACGTGATTGCACACCGGGGCCCCTCGGTCTATCCATCTTTTCCAAAGTATACAAACAACACCTGTTTGTAGGCATCAGTTCGTATAGGGCTGCAGAGACCAGAAGGCGGGTTCCGTCTATTCTCGACCGTTCCGATTCCTGATAATAATACTGTGGAGCTGCTCGCACGTTAATTAGAAGCGCAGCGGTGCTCCAGATCATGACGTTAATTATTACTGCAGGCTTGACGATGGATTACAAAGGAGGAAAAGGCACCCCCTCCCCCAAAGCACACACATATGCACAGGCGCTTCAAACACTTGCTGGAAAAAAATCGAATTTAAAGGCGATGGAACTTTCCCATAAGATTTGGGAAGCACCCTTGAGCTTGTGTGTGCATGCGTGCATGCGTGCGTGTGTGGGTGCACATGCGTGCGTGGGTGCATTCATCCGTTTTTCGGTACTATGTTAATAGAGCGTTTTCTTGGGGAAGCAAATGTTATCGCAAAAAGGTGCTGATCTGTTATTGGGCACTCCAAACATGCCTGTTCTTTATGATTATTGCTCTCATTTGCGTTTATGTTACGAAAAAGCAAGGCTGTGGTCTACAGACAACTTTGGGAGGGGAGAAGGTGGACAAGGGGGAAGGATTAAAATGGATGGTACAGGGATTCATAAATAACCAAACAAATCCATTGCCACCTACCTAGTCAATGATGATTCATAATAATTCTCTGAGAGAGAGTACAGCTACCTCTCCCTGGGAGTGATGGAGACTGTAAATCTTTATGGGATCAGGAAGCCTCATCTTTCTTCTGTAGAGCAGCTGGTGGTTTCGAACTGTTGACCTTGCGGTTCGAGTAAGCCACCACACGACCAGGATTTTCCCACTCCCTTGAAATGTAGGTATGCGTGTGCCTCGTGAAGCGGTCATCTTCTCGAGATGAAGCGATGAAATGTTAAGATTCCAGTTCCTTCTGCGTGGGTAGAGACGGGCGATGGTAAGGCAGATTTGCCTTTGAAGGATTGTCAGACAATCGCCGACGTTCCAACGCTACCACACAGCTCAGAGTGCTTGTTTGTGTTTTCCAACGTCAAATATTACTTTCGATGCTGCTTGTTGTGCTGTGTAGATGACTGTTCTTTCAACACTTGGAAATGATCATATTCTCAGATGCTTTATTTATCAGCTCGCTTGTGTCTGCTGCTGTTTGCATGTTGAAGGAATGGTGCAAACCAGCATTTTACATTTGTCACGCAAATGTAGGAATCCCGGTGGCCTAGCGGATTGCACGTTGCACTGGTAACTGCAGGTCAACAGTTTAAAATAATCAGCCGCTTCTAGGGAAAAAGATGAGGTTTCCCATTCCTGTAAAGATGTACACAGTCTTCTCAGAAACCCTCAGGGACCATTCCTCCCTGTTCTCTCCTGTCAGAATGGACAGGACCAAATTGCGATGAATTTGGTTTGGGAGTGCCTTTTTTTTTTTGGGGGGGGGGGGTCATGCAAATGTTCTAACTGGTGGGCCATTGGCATGCGACATGTTTCACAGATTTTTTTTTCTTTTTTGGGTGGTAGTGGTGGTGATTCTTGCTAAGCCTTCCTTGAGTGTCAGTGAAAACTATCCAAACTCAGTCCGTTGTGAGAATACAAGCCTTCAGAACGCTTTTTTTATCTGAAACTCTTTGAGGATGATGCCAAGTGCTCAGACCCATTGGAGAAAATGTGGTAAGTAAAACGGTGCAAACAGATTCGACTTTTCTAAAGCATGTTTCCCAGTTGGAAACAAATCACTTTTATTACCTTTTTAATATTTTTCATCTGCAATTTGTGGACACATAAATATTATACATAGTTTAAAACGGAATGGAATTCTGTGATTTAGTTTGCATATATATGTATATTTAGAAAGTAATTGGTTTGTTCCTCAGTGCTCGTGTGATCTGGAAAATGACAAATGTTATGGAAGTGTTTTGCTATATTTTGAGGTGTTGAAAAATTTATGGCAGGCAGGTTGACTCCGAAAGAACGTTGTGACGAAGTTGACATCTCAACTAGGCTTTCCCTGGTGGTGCAATCGGTTAAGCATTGGGCTGGGCACGGCCAGGGCAGCGTTTCAAAACCACCAGCCAGCTACCAGGGAGAAAGATGAGGCTTTCCACTCCCATCAAAAGCTACAGTCCCAGAAAAACCCAGGACCAGTTCTAACCTGTCCTGTAGGGTCGCTACGAGTCAGAGCTGACTATATGGCACTGAGAGAGAGACAAGAATAGTGTTATGGTGGCTGGAAGGAAGCTGGTGGTGCGTGGTTACACGCTTGTCTGTGAACTAAAAGGTTGGGGTTTCCACCTCAGCAGCTTGCTGGGGAGGCAGGGGCTGAGGGGACCTCGCGATCTGCTCCCCTAAAGATGACAGCCTAGGGAACCATGTGGGGCAGTTCTCTCGGGTCAGTACGGATCAGAATTGGCTCAAGAAGCCACAGCAGCAACATGGCATCTGGGCACAGGAATGAAAAGGTCCTTCGGGGAAACTGCCATTAGGAGTGGAGGACAGATGATCAGTGCATCAAGCACAATATTTGGTAACCAGTGGCTTTGGAGTTTGCCGATTTAGAAGGAGACATATTGTTGAAATTGTAGCATCCATCTGTTTAGGGATGTTGGAAATAAATCCAAGCACTTTAGTACATTCCTTAGTTTACTGCTACTTGGGTAGCCTCTGGGTTCTGATTTAGAAAATGGAGCTATTTTCAGGCTGATTTTTTTAAAGCAGGCATTTTCAAATTATTATTGTGAATTAGGCGAAGGTACACAGAGCAGATAAGTTTCCATTCAGCAACTCATACCCATTGTGTTTCTTGTCATTGATTCCTCATGCTATTTTTCCCCTTAAAAGACTGTCTATTGTTTGGCTGAAAATTGAGCCATAGAAGTGAATTCCTTTCCAGACTACCAGGATGATTTAGAGTCATCCTCTCAGGGATTCTAACAGTCTATCCAACCAGTAATGCTGGATTTTTTTTATGATTTTTGAGTCTTGTTTCAATTTTCTCTCTCCCTATATCCAGAACCTTTCCTAGCAGTTGATAAAGGTAGCCAGGCACCATCTAATTCTTTTTGTCTCAAGGTCATGAAGACTGAGATTCATATGGCCCATTAGCCTGTTGGATGCATTTTTTCTATGTGTTTTTCTATTTTCTTCACTCCTATTTCCTCCGAACAGAGAAGGGTCAATAATTTCCCCTGAAATGACTGCTCATGAACTTTTAAGACCCTCGTCACTACTCACCAAAATTAGATGTAGAACATTTTCTCTGGGGACTTTGCTATGCCAAGTGACTTGAATTTCCCAGAGTATGGTTCTGAGTCTCCAGACATGCATTCCCTCAACATGTTTGGTTATGACTGAGCAGTTTTAAAAGGACAAACTGATCTGTTTGGGATGAATTACAGCCAGGGCGCTCCTTAGAGGCAAGGATAGCAAGGTATTGTCTTATGTATTTGGACATGCTGTCAGGAGAGGCTGGTGCTTGAAGACGAACATAGTGCTTGGTAAAGTGGAGGAATAGCAGGGAAGAGGAAGGCCTTTGATGAGCTCGATTGACACAGGGACTGCAACCATGGAGTCAGGCATAAGAACATTGTGAAGATGGCGCTGTGCCTTAGGGTAGCTGGAAGTCACAAACAACCCAATGGCATCTAACAACCAAGTCATTGCCACAGCTTTGCTCCCTGTGTGCTCCTGGATATTCATGGATCTATGTGCAGTGATATAGGTACAAGGATATAGGCTATAGGAACAAGCTTCTTCTGTGAAAGTCGTATGTGTTCCTGGGGACACGCCCACCTGTGTGGCTATCCATGCATCTGCTCAGAGATCCCAGTTGTGACAGTGCTCTGTGTGTGCTTCTGTAGTCCCTAACTCTGGAGCTCCTGCAGTGCCACCCCACTCCTCCCTCTGGTTTGCTGACCTCCCTCTTGTCAGCTATCACTTCCCCCTTCACATAAGTTAGCTCATGCGCACCCCTGTCCTGAAACCTCCCACCCCTGTTAACGACCAAAGAATCTTTCCCTTAGGGTGAAAGGCTTCTTTTGACTTTGGACAAGAGTTCTCTCATACGATAGTTGTCTTGTGAAAGATTGCCTTCCGTGCAATGTCCTCCCTCCCCGCCGCATGTGCTCTTTTCAGTTCTTTGTTGCTCCTTCATAGGAATCTGGTTACTATCAAATTCCTAGAAAGAATCGACTTAAAAGGGGGCAAATGGAAAACAGGATGTCAAATTTTCACCAGCGAGAGACATCCTGGGACTGTGGAGGGTGGGTAAATCCTTGAGGGTACAGCTCAGAGATGTTCTTTCAACCTTAAATGGAACATATTCCCTGCAGGTTTCTTAAAACCAACAGCAGTTTAGCTTTACTAGTCCAAAAGAATAAAAGTCTGCCTTAAGCCTCGTGTTCTTTTAAGAGCTGTCTATACAGGATGCAATTGACAATGGCCACTGGAAAGATTAGATGGGGGCGGGGGGGGCATGAATGTATGCTGATGAGGGATGAACAATTCAGCCAAGGAGGGGGGAAGGAGAGGATGAAGAATGTCGCCAATGTCACCAAGAGGTCCATGGAGACCCTCTTTATGATTTGCTGTCCATTTTCTCAACAGCAACAATAACATGATAGATTTTAGAAATCCAGAAACCCTCTAACCCAGAAAACCTCTGCTGCTTTTCTTGTGGTGACTCCGTGATGAATGCTTCGGCACCTGTCACATGAGAGGAAAGAACAGAAATCACTGCTGCATGTCATCGGTTTCCGTTGCACTCATCTGACTAGTTGGTGGCGATCTTTCCAGATTCAGACTGCATTTTTGTCGTCTCTTGCCCTCTGGCCTCAGCTGACAATGTGATGAGTTTGCCATCTTGAGAGAGACAGATGGCCGGCTGGTTGACCTGCGTCTTTCTCTGGGAACTTAGCAACAGACTGGCTCTGGGGAAGGACCAAAGGTTTTCCAGCTGAGGAGTTTTCTGGATGCAAACTTGGTGTGGCATTCCTTCAAGATCGGGCCACTGCACTAGACATTAACCTAAGTCCTTTGTATCCCCACGGGATGCTTTCTTGGTCATGGGGTGTGGGTGGGGAAGGGCTCCTGTCAAGGCAGGAAACCGAATGTCTCAGAGGCAGCCTGTGATGCCACCAACCAGGTTCTTCTATAGAAACAGAAGACTCCCCTATAAGGAACCATATACAGCGTGTGTATGGCACCATCTTTCCCACGTGCCATTGACTCGCCAACTCTAGGCGTCCTCAGTAAGCACGTGTTCCTCTGTCACTATGTGCTGTTAATATCAATTGTCCCAGCTCCAGGCTTTAATGGTTGGTGCTCAATATGGGCCCAACACCCTTTTTTCGAAGGTTACAACCTTTGGGAAAAGCAGCAAGGGGGCCAGGGCTACCCCAGAGGTGAGAATCATCTTCCCTGAGGTTTTTGGGGAAAATCATCTGGCTGAGTTGTAACAATCAGTGACTAGACAACTCTTAGGTCCCAAGACAGGCCTACAACAGAGCACCTGCAGTGAAAGGAAAACTTGGGAAGATGAGACCCATTGCCATGAAGTCAATTCTGACTCAGAGTGACCCTATAGGACAGCCTAGAACTGCCCCATAGGGCTTCCAAGGCTGTAGCTTTTTCAGACAATGATTTGTCTGTTCATTTGTCATCCTGTGGTGGCTTACAAGACATTGGGAGCCATATTACCAGTGTCTCAAATACCACATAAGGTCACTCTTGGTTTCAGAAGAACTTCCAGATGAAGACAGACCAGGGAAGAGGACCTGGTGTTCATTTTCTAAAATGTTGGCCAGAGAGACCTTGATGACCAGCAGTGGAACATACAGTGCTGGAAGAATTAACTGGAAGGCCCCCAAAATATGACTGGGGCAAACTGCCTCCTCAAAGCCAAGTCTACCACAATGAGGGGATGGAGCACAGCTCTCAGTACCTTCATGTGCTGATGCGGCATGACTCAAGATGAGAAGAAACCGTTTTAAACTTCTATGGCTAATTAGAAGATGGAATATACAAAGTATGAATCTAGGAAAATTGGAAGTTGTCCAAAGTGAAAGGGAATGCATAAAAATTGATATCCTAGGCATTAGTGAGCTCAAATGAACTAGTAGTAGCCATTGTGAATTGAACAATCATATGGTCTTCTAAGATGGCACATAGAAAGAAAGCTGTTCCACGGTTGACTTTCAGGCGCCTTCAACAGTCGACTTTAACAGGTCCTGGGGGCACCATGGTTAAGGGCGTGGCCGCGGACTGAAAAGTTGGCAGTATAAGCCCACCTGCCACCCGGAAGGACGAAGATGCAGCCAACTGCTGCCACAAAGAGGAAAAGCAGTTCTATTTGGTCTCTCAGAGTCAGAATTGGCTTCAAAACAGTGAGTACTCAAGTGACTTGAGGATAGAGAATTTTTCTTCAACTATTGGATGGGCCCCTGTGATCACAAAGATCTTTCAATGGAAACCCAACCAAACTCACTGCCATCGAGTCCGTGATGACTCATAGAGAACCCCTGCAGGTTTCTGAGAGTAACTACTGACAGAGGTAGAAAGCCCAGGCTCTCTCCCTGACATGACCAACGAGACCAAAATGAAAAAGGGGAGAGACAGAAGACTCGCCGTGGCTCACAGCAATGCTATTCATAAGCACCCCCAAGGGAAAACAAGCCAGATGTCCCTCGACAGATGAATGGATGAAGAAAATATGATCCATGCACACAACTTGAGATACAAAAAGGCATGGAGAGCTGCTCCAGTCTTGAACCGGACAGGAAGCAGACTGGGGCTTGCCAGGTCTAAGGACACAGGAAGAGACTGTTCATGAAACTAGATAGTGAGGCTGTTTGCACAATATCGTAAACATCCTTAACACCACCGAGCTGGAAACTTTTAAATGATTTTTGAAAATATAATGTTTCAAAGGTCAACTATCCTGCTCTGTGTCACTTGGGGCAATGTTTACAAGGAGAGGGGGTGGGTGTAAGAAAAGAACAAAGCCTCTAAAGAGCGGCCAGACAATTTGTCCACGAGGACACCAAGACCTTGCCAAACGTCCTGGTCGCTCTTTGATCGGCGGCCTAACACCATTAGTGACGGTACAAAGAAAAGGGATTCTAATGTCCTGATGTGCTGTTCTCTGTCACCCCCGCTGTCTTGGCTCAGTGATTTGCCATGGGGATGCTTGCAAATCATTCTCTGAATATTGCAACCCCATCGCTTGGGGCTAAATTGAACTATAGCAGCCAAGTTTTCTTGGGACTGTCTTGTGTTTCATCTATAGGTCTCCCCTGGGTCCTTCCAGCGTATCTCCCATACCTCTGGTCACAGTCCTTCTGGGCCACATTTGTACGCTTCCTCTGGCTGTTTGTCATATGCACCAGGGTCCAAGGCCTGGGCTCCAAAGCCAGGAGAGGCTGTCTGATCTCATCTCCCATACTCGCTCCCCTTCTGTCATGCTGCTCCAGGCCCACTAGTTTCTACTCAGACATATCGGATTGGAACGGTGCTCCGCAGGGTTGCAATGACGGATCCTTTGGAAGTTGAGAGCCAGACCTTCCTGCTGAGATGCCTGTGGGTGCACTGAAGCCTCTAACGTTATAGTGAGCATCGCTGGGCTTTCTCTCACCAAGCTCTCAGATTTGCCGTTCCATGTTCCCTCTGCTCGGGGGCCTCCCTCCATTCAACCTGGCCCTTTCCTCTCCATTCTTTCAGCTCCCTGCTCAGACAGCACTTTGCCAGCCATGCCTTCCCTAGGCAAATGTATCTTCCTCCTTCACGGGGTGGAAGGGTTTGACTAGCCAGCCATTCTGGTGGTTGGTTAACAGGCCAATACTTAACCCTGACAACCCCCCACTCCCAGGGCTCTTTTTCTTGACAAGTTTATCTAAAATTGAAAGATACACACACACCCTACCACCACCACCTCTGCCCTTCTGGATTTCTCTATCTTGCTATTGATCAAGACCTTGACTTATTGGTTCATCTGCTCATGGTGTTTTTTCCCTGTATTACCTCCTTTCCCTTCCTTCTGGGCACTTCTCACCCCCTGGGATTTCGAGGTGGATTTCTGCCTTGTCTCTCTCCTCCAGTGTCCGAGTGAATATTTTATGTCATCCTGGCGGGGCTAGGATGCTCAGTGGGTTGGCCGACACTGGACAGGTTGATCTTCCAAATGGAAATATCATGTAATCAACTTCTCTTCTTTATTGATCGGGTGTGAGCAGCCAATCACCTGAAGCGGGAGCTTCCTTCAGGTGTCACCAAAATAAATAAGTAAATAAAAATAATCAAACTCGGGACCATGACGTTTCTTTCTTTCTTTCTTTTTGAAGTTTATTTCAATTCATAGCAACCCTACAGAGGGTTTCTAACCCTGGAACTCTTTAGGGGAGCAACAGCTGCCTCTTTCTGTCATAGAGCACCTGGTGATTTTGGATGGTTGACTCTGTCAGCACTTAGCACTTAGCAGTCCAATGCTTATGTGGCTGTGCCAACAGGACAACACAAGCCAAAACTCACTGGTGATATATATATATATATATATATATATATATATATATACCTATATATATATTACCTTCCAAGAGGTGATATATAATATCTATATATATCTATATATCTATATCACCTCTTGGAAGGTAATTCTGTTATCTAACTGTGGTGAGGTGAAATTGCTTGGAGTGGCTCTTCTATCCAGGTTTTGCGTGATTTTGTGTTTTTAATTGTTGTGAAGTAACTGAGGGAGACCAGGCTAAGATGGTGTGTACAGCACTAAGAGGGGGAATTAGTGAGCATAAGAAGGAGACATCTCAGAGGCAGGAGGACGGAATCCTAGGACTTCAGAAAAACACAGCTATCATCAGAGTGCATGTGAGATTTGTTTCTGAAGTGGTGGAGGCAGGCAGCATAGGCCAAAGCCCAAAGACCATGAGACAGAACAGCGGTGAACCACCAAGGTGATAAGGCAGTGAAATACATGGGTTTCCTGGCCCATGGAGGCAGCGGCCAAGGGACCATGTGGCTGAGGGGCTGAAAACCAGAGGAAGAATTTTCCAAAGACTGAGAAGAGGTAGTGGTGCACACCAAAATAATGCCTACTTAGTGTGCTTGCATGATGGTGCTGGAAAAGAATATTGGCAGGCCCAGGGACTGCCAGAAGAATGAAGTATGTCTTGGAGGAAAGTTCAGACAAAATGTTTCTCAGAAGCAAGGATGGAAAGGCTTGGTTTCACATACTTTGGGTCTGAGATTGGGAGAGACCAGTACCTGGAGAACATTGTACTTGGTGAAGCAGATATTCAGTGGAAATGCAGAAGACCTTTGATTAGATGGGTTGACCCAGTGGCTGCAACATGGGTTCGGACATAACCACAGATGTGAGGACAGGGCCAGACTGAGTTTGGTTCTGTTGTATGTCGGGCCAGGGAGAAAGGGCTTGGAGACTCTATCTGACCTTCACTGGCTACACAAGGGAGGAGGTGAAGCCAACACCACCCAAACCCTAGGCTGATTGCCACCAGGCAGAGGTCAGCCAGGCCCCCACTCTCCACCCCCCTTTCCCCTCTCCTGATGCCAATCATTCCTCCCCCCTCCCTCTATCTCTCCGCTGAGTTTGACAAACTGCTGCGGTGGCTACACAGAACTCACAGACCATACTCATTTGTGCGTGGGAGGGTTATTATTAGGGATGTTAACAGATCATCCGAAGCTAGGATCATAAAACATTAAAGATGATTGCACAACTCTTTTTCACATACTCAAACCATTGAATTAATGGTACGTGAATTATGTGCCAATAAAACAGTTTTTAAAAAATCAAAATAAGCATGCTTCTCAAAAAGAGAAAATAGAAATGATTAAGGGTATAATCATGGATCCACGCAAAAGCTCTTTTCAGCCAGCAGCCAGGTCTCCTCAGTCCTCCACCTTTCAGTCAAATGGTCCGCTGGCCTCTGCCTCTGTGGGCTAGGAAGTCAGGCAGGCTGCCTCACAGCCTTACAGTTTCGGCAGTGCTCTTCTGTTTTATTTGATGATGCTCTTACCTCTTCTCTGTCCTCCACCTGATTCTTTTGCTTTGTTCCAAAGTCTCAAAGATCAAAGTGGATTTCGGAAGAGACTCTGAAACGTGATCTCAAGGGTAGAGCAGTTAAGGCACATGGGAGAAAGGTTCAAGTCAATGGACTGCAAACAACATTTCAAAGGGTAGCTCCAGAAGACAAAGTAAAATATTATTATAATGAAATGTGCAGAGACCTGGAGCTAGACAACTTGAAAGGAAAAACTTGCTCAGCATATGTCTTAAATTTGAAAGAACTACAGAAAAGATTTAAGCCTTGAGTTGCAATATTGAATGGTCCTATGGGCAAAACATTGCATGGTGCAGATCATCCAACAATTACAGGACTTTGGCAAGGAATGGCCAGGGGTTCAAGTCGGATTCAGAAGAGGAAGCTGAATAAGGGATATCATTGCTGATGTCAGATAGGTCTTGTCAGAAAGCAGAGAATACCAGAAAGATGTTTACTTGTATTTTATTGACTAGACCAAGGCACTCAACTCTGTGGATCATAACAAACTATGGATAACCTTGAGAAGAATGGGACCTTCAGAACACTTCATTGTGCTCATGCAGAACCTCTACATGAATTAAGAAGCAGTTGTACAAACAGAACAAGGAAATACTGCATGGTTAAAGATCAGAAAAGGTGTGTGACAGCGTTGTATCCTCTCACCATACTTATTAAATCTGTATGATGAGCAAATAACCAGAGCAGCTGGGTCATTGGAAGAAGAATGTGGCATCAGAATTAAAGGAAGGCTTATTAATAGCCTGCAATATGCAGCTGACATAACCTTGCTTGCTGAAAGTGAGGAGGGCTTAAAGCACTTGCTGATGAAGATCATGGATTGTCGTCATCAGGATGGATTGCAACTCTATATAAAGATCCAAATCCTCACAACTAGACCAATAGGTAACATCAATGATAAATGAAGAAAAAGTTGAAGTTGACAAGGATTTTGTCTTGCTTTGATTCACAATCAATGCTCATAGAGGCAGCCAGGAAGAGTGCAAACGATGCATTGCATTGGGTAAATCTGTTGCAGGTGGTCCCTCTAAAGTATTAAAGAGCAAAGATGTGGTTACTTCAAGAACTGAGGCATGCTTGACCCAAGTCATGGTATTTTTCATTCATCTCATATGTATGTAAAAGTTGGTCATTGCATAAGGAAGATTAAAAAATGGAAACATTTGACTCCTAGTGCAGGTGAAAAACATTCAAAGTACCAGGGACTGCCAAAAGAACAAACAAATCTGTCATGGAAGAAGTATAGCCAGAATGCTGAGCAGTGAGGAGGATGACACTTTATCTCATGCATATTGGACATGTTATCAGGAGTGACCAATCCCTGAAGAAGGATGTCATGCAAAAGTAGAGGGGCACCCCAAAATGAGAAAGACCTTTGAGAAGGCAGATTGGCACAGTGGCTGCAGCAATGGGCTCTAATATCATAACAACTGTGAGGATGGTGCAGAACTGAGTAGTGTTTCATTTCATCACATGAGGGTCCCTAGGAGTCAGAACCGACTCAATGACAGCTACCAACAACAACAGCAAAGGTCTCTGTGCCACAGCCTCTGGGATCTCTGGTCTTGACCTGCAGCCCTTCAGACAGAGACCTTGAAAGTGTTCCCCGGGTGTCTCTCCTGATGCTGATCCTGGAATTGCTCTGTGTCCTGGCTTCTGAGATGGTTTATCCTTATATGGAGGTGTGGTTTGAGGTTTCAGTAGACCTCAAGAAAACAACAGGTGTTAACTTAAGCCACATCATCTACTAAAAGTGGAGCCTCAGAAAACGTCTCCCCTTAATCCTGGAACAGAGAACTCCCTTAAAAATGGAATTAGAGCCACTGACATAGAGGCTAGATCTTATAATAAATCACAAAGCAATTATGACATGTTGTTAGGAGTCATCGACTTGGTTTGACCCCTAGTGACCCTATGCACAACAGGATCAAACACTGCCCCGTCCTGCGCCATCCTCACAAGTGTGCTTAGGCCTGAGCCCATAGTTGCAGCCACGGTGTCTTTCCATGTAGTAGAGGGCCTTCCTCTTTTTCAGTGCCCCACCACTCTCCCAAGCTTGATCTCTGTGTTAGTCTGGGTAGTATAAAAAAAAACACAAATTCATGCACATTCACGTGTATAAGAAAGAGCTTTTATAAAGGATAACTGGACATTAAGAAAACATCCCAACCCAGTCCATTCCAAGCTCATAAGTCTGATATTAGCCCATATGTCCTATACCAATCTACAAAGTCCTCTTCAGACTCATAAAACACATGCAGGATGCTTAATGCAGGATGATCACAGGTCAGTGGGTAGAAAATCTTTGGATCCAGTGGCATTTTAAGCATCTCAGCACTCACAGGGATCTCCATGTGACTTTTCCAGCTCCCAGGGCTACATCAGGGTAGGTCCATGTGACTTCTTCTCAGAGATGGCTCACAGAGAGTCAGTAGAGAGAGTGTGTGTCTCCTATTTCCATGGAGGAAAATCAGCAGTTCCCAGAATTCTCAGGATAAGGCCAAGGCCACACTGAGATCTCATTGACTATCTCCAGATTGACAGGCTAACCCCACCCCTGTACTCTTAATCCTCAAACTGACACCAGATTAGGTAACTACCACAGTCTCCTTCTCCAGGGAATGGTCTTTCCTGACAACATGTCCAAAGTATGTAAGATGAAGTCTTGCCATCCTTGTCTCTAAAGAGAATTTTGGCCTCGGTTCTTCCAAGACAGCGAATTTGTGCTTTCGGCAGCCCATGGTACTTTCAATATTCCATTCCAGCACCACAACTCAAAGGCACTGATTCGTCTTCAGTCTTTCTTCTTCAGTATCCAACTTTCACATGTAGATGAGGCTATTGAAAATACCATGACTTGGGTTAGGTACACCTTTGTCCTCCAAGTGACATCCTTGCTCTTCAATACCCTAAAGAGGTCGTGTGCAGCAGATTTACTTAATGCAGCACAAAGATTGATCTTTTGGCCACTGCTTTGTTTAGTATTGTTTGTGGATCCAAGCAAGACAAAATCCTTGACAGCTTCAACCTTTTCTTTACTCATCATGATCTTAGCTTTTAGTCCAGTTTGGGGATCTTGATTTTCTCTATGTTGAGTTGCAATCCTTACTGAAAGGTTGCGATCCTTGATAGTCATCATCAAATATGTGGAGTCCTCCTCACTTTCAGCCAGCAAGGTGTGTCATCTGCAGATAGAGGCTTATTAATAAGCCTTCCTGGAATCCTGATGCAGCATTCTTCACATGATCAGCTTCTCTGATGAGTTACTGAGCATACAGATTGAATAACTATGGTGAGAGGATACAACTCCTTTCCTGATTTTAGACTAGGCAGTATTCCCTTGTTCTGTTTGCATAATTATCTCTTGACATATGTACAAATTCCACAGGAGCACAACAAAGTGTTCTGGAATTCCCATTCTTTTCAAGATGATCCACAGTCTTTTATGTTCTACACAGTCAAATGCCTTACCTTAGTCAATAAAACTCTAGTCAGCATCCTTCTGATAGTCTTTGCTTTTAACCAAGATCACCTCACATTGCTACACAATGAAGGCTAGAAGGACCATAATCAGTAATTCAGTGCATCTCCTTCATATGATCCCGAAGTCATTTGAACACTGCCCAACAAAAACAACAACGTAGATCCCGATGCATTTTTATTGGTTCTGCTCTTTAGAATGCAGATGCAGACACCTGGCACGTCCCAGGTGCTCAGTAAGTCCTTATGTGATACTTCAAGGTTGTCCTTTAACGTTGGCCCATTGACTCGATCCACCAGGAATTCTGCAGCAGTCTTGATATGTCAGAATCTGTGTTAGGTTTCAGAGATGCAAAGAACCTGAACCTGCTTCAAAGAAACTGCCAGGCAAGCAGAAAGACGCTCCAGGATAAGAAGTCTGAGGAACCAGGAGGAGTCAGAGATGTGCAAAGAGCTGCAGTTTTCCTGCTGCCCCAGGAATCCTTCCCCAGTCCCAGAGCTCAGTCAAGGAACCATCACTATCTTTACTTGGTTTTATGTGTGTGTGTGTGTGTGTGTGTGTGTGTACAGGTGTGCACAATGATACACAGTAAAATCTACGCCACTTCAATAATTTCAACATTTACCCTTCAATGACAAGGGTCACTGTCTTCAAGCCTATGCTACCTCTTTGGGCAACCTTTTGCCAATTGTGTCACCGTCAATCACACCCACTCACTGCCCCCTCAGCTTCTCCTCCTCTCACTTCTTGAGTTACTGTGGTCGTCAATTTGATGCTTGGGCAGAGTCTGAGGCTCAACTGCTGAGATTCTTTTCAAATTCCCCCAAATGATTATTTGATTAAATAAATGGTGTAGTGGGTTATGCATTGGGATGCTAACCACATGGTCAGCAGTTCAAAACAGCCAACTACTCTGAAGGAGACTAATGAGGCTTTCTACTCCGGCAGGGGAGTTGCCATATCAGAAATGTACCGAGGCAGTTCTACTCTGGCCAAGAGGGTTGTCATCAAACCTCAGGGGCTCTCAGCATGTTGGCTCCAACATGCTGAGAGCCCCTGAGGATAAGAAATGGCAATACCGTGAGACTGGAGCCTGAGAAGCAGAGGACAAAAGCATCTCTCGGGGAACTTATTGCTCCATCTCTTGTCATGGAGTCCTGAGCAAGCCCCGTGGGCCGCCCAGAGGCATGCAGCGCCTGCAGGTAGGTGATGGATCATGTGGTCAAACCAACAAAAAGGGGGGAATGGAGCAGGGAACATGACAGCGATGCTGTTTGTACAAAGTTCTCATTATTTCTACTTGCAGGTAGATGGCCATAGTTCTTTTAAAAAGCTACCACGTCAGATTAAAATCAATCAAGACTGGAGAATGCGGGTCTTTAGCTCAACAGTTTCAACCACTGGTGAGGGAGTCACTGCTAGACCAAAGCCTCCCTCTCTCTGCGTAGGTTGGTTCGGGGCAATATTCACGGGAAGGCTGGTTAACCAGCCCAGCATGTAATTGACCTGTTCTTTTCTCTGTTCCACTAATGACTCATTAAGCAGAGTGTACCACTCACTGCCATCTCAACTCCTGCCTTCAAAACCAAGCGATAAAGCAAATTGCTGCGACGTGTAGGAAGGAGACAGCCTAAGCTGGGTCAGCGGCCAGCTGCAGAGGCACTGACTGTGGCTTTCTGAGCCAGGCAATGGTTATATGCTCAGCTGTTAACTGCAAGTCCACAGCTGGAAACCTCCCATCACTCCTCAGGAGAAAGATGAGGCTTGCCACGCCCATAAAGAGTTCCACTCTCAGAAACCCTCAGTGATCAGTCTACCCTGTCCTATAGGGTCGCTTTGGGTCAGCACTGACTGCATGGCAATGAGTATGATTTTGACAGAAGAAGACTCGGCTTATGAAAAATGTAAATATATGCCTTTGGCTTTTTTTTATAAAGCCAACTCATATATAATTATGACATCAGGACATCTTTAAAAACACAACAAAACAACGGGTTGCTGCCGTAGAGTTGATTCAACTCCTGGCAACTTCCTGTGTGTCAGAGTAGAACTGAGCTCCAGCTAGTTCTCAGCGGCTGAGTTTGGGGTTGTAGATCACAAGGCCTTTCTTCTGAGGGACCTCTGGCTGGATTCTAACAGACCTGTGGGCTGCGGATAAACAACTGGTACTTGGTATTTCGATGTAATCGCCTCTGAGCTGATGGCCTTGTTTGCCCGTGTCTCACAAGTTTCCCCTCTTTGACAGGGAGCAGTCACCTCATGCCTATGCCTCCGGTCGAGTGGGAAAAGGTTTCTGCTTTCCATCTCTGACAAGTTTCTGCTTCATCCCATGTTCTGGCCTTCTCAGGAGCCCTGGTGGTGTACTGGTCACACGCAGGACTGCAAATTCTCAAGGTCAGCAGTTCAAAACCACCAGCCCCTCCGAGGGAGAAAGATAGGGCTTTCTATTCCCACAAAGAGTTACAGTCTCAGGAACTCACAGGGCCATTCTCACTCGTCCTACAGGGTCACATGAGTTGGCATAAACTTGATGGCAGTGAGTTTGGGGACCAGACAGAAGTGACATTTGACCTGTCACTTAAAGGAATGCTGAGAATTGTTGAAAAGGTGTTGGACAGCCACCTGTCCCTATATCCCTATAATGTCCTAAGCCAAGGAAAGGTCCTTCGCACACTGTACTTCATCTTCAAGATGCTGCCTCTCTTAACTATTTGTCATTAACCTCATTTAACACACAAGGCGTCACTTTTGACTCAACAACCTGCCTAAAGAAGCTGCAAACCCCAGTCAGCCTGACTCGAAGGGCAAGTGGGTGACTCGGATGCCGAGTCCCTTCCCAAACAAAGTCCTCTCAGAGAAAGAACTGGAGGGGAATTCGGAAAGGATTTGTATGTGATTCGAATTTTCCCGGAGAGAAATCAGTGGGGGGCAGGGAATATGGCTGTTTTAGTAGTTGCTGGAAAAGAATGCAATAGTGCCTCAACTCAATCATGAAGAAAATTAGGCCCAAACAAAGAATACATCTTCAATGGAAATGCAAAGTACCTTCTGTGTCGTAGGTGGTGTGGGGAGAGTCAAAGAAATTTCTAGATTCTAGATTTCTAGCTTAGTTCATATGTACCTCACTGTTCTGATATGTAACTCATGAAACAGTTCAGTTCTATTTAGGGTGGAAAGAAACACCAAACACACACACACACACACACACACACACTAGCGAATTAAAATTGAAGTGAGCTTTTCAAGTCCCCAAGTGAATGGACCCATATGCGTCTCAGAGTCCAGGAGAAGAATTGCCTTTGCCATGCCATTTGCTTAAACATCTCAAACAACTGGAAGCTCACCTCATTAGCAATCATGATGCCAACTTCAGGTCCCTGAGGGATGTAGTTAGGTGCTCCACTACTAGTCGTCAGGTTGATGGTAGGAATCCACCCAGAGGTGCCTCAAAAGAAATGCCTGGTGATCTATTTCCCAAAAAAGCAACCTCTTGTCTATGGGATCAGGTATTAGGCAGATAAGACCCAGAACAAAGTCATACCCAATGTGAATGGGGAAGGGAAGCATGGAATGGAGACCCAATGCCCATCTGTAGACAATTGGACATCTCCTCACAGAAGGGTCACAAAGAAGAGATGAGCCAGTCAGGGTCCAGTATAGCACCATGAAGGACACAACTTTCCTCTAGCTCTTTGATGCTTCCTCCCCCACACTTGTAATCTACCTTAAAAGTCGGATTAGACCAAAGCATGCACACTGCTACAGATAAGAGCCCACAACACAGGGAATCCAGGATAGATAATCCCTTCAGGGCCAGCAAGGAGAGTAGAGATACCAGGAGGATTAGGGAAGGGTGCAGGAAGAACGGAGGAATTGATCACAAGGATCAATCTAGAACCCCCTCTCAGAGGGACGAATAATAAAAAAGTGGATGAGGGGTGATGGAGGACAGTGTAAGACATGGAAATAATAATCTATCACTAATCAAGGGTTCTTGAGTGAGGGAGCAGGAAGAAATGGAGAAATGATGAAAAGGAAGAAATGATATCGGACTCAAATGGGAAGAAAATGCTTTGAAAATGATGATGGCAGCATATGTGCAAATGTATAGCTTGTGATAAGAGATATTAAGAGGCCCTAAGGAAAATATTATTTTAAAAACAACCTCTCAGAATTTATGCAACACAGTGCTACTTTGCCTACACAAGGGTTCCAGGAGTCAAAATTGACTAGACACTAATAAAGACCAACCAAGTTCATAAAAAAATAAACATGTTGCAGGCAATCATTCACTGCCATCAAATTGATTCCAACTGACAGCAAGCCTATAGGACAGAGTGGAACTGCCCCTGTGGGTCTCTGCCACTGTACCATCTTTACAGGAACAGACAGCCAGAACTTTCTCCCGCCGAGCAGCTGCTGCCTTCAAACCTCCAACCTTGTGTGGCCAGCAGCCCTGTCTGCAGCCCTGATGCCACCAAAGTTTCTGAATTGTGGCATTGTCCCGTTTATATTTTCTTTATATTGGTCTTTAATTTGTCTGAGATCTACCTCCCTGTAACTTCTCATCAATCAATCCCTTTATCCCTTTTGGAACTAAACAGAACTCTCAAGTCAGCTCGTCACATACCATAAGGGAGGCATCCTTTTGTCGAAATATTTGATTCCCTGAGCGAAGCATCCTGGCTTCCTTGGGCTTCCTCCCACACGTCATGATTCGTAGCACCACACAAGGCAACTCCTCTGAAGGCATTGTAAGTCATCTTCATCCCTCCTGAAAGATGTTTCCCCAAGTTAAACATAATAAATCAAAATAGCGAAAGATTGAATTTCAATGCATTGAACCGTAAGAATGCCCTATTTCTATTCCAGCAGTCCAAGAGTTCTTCTTCTTGGTTCTGCAACCTGATTACCTGCTCAACTTGTCTTAGCTTCAGGCTCTGACAAACGTCCTCAAGTCTTTTTCACTCCCCACATCCTGCAATGTAGCCGGCTCTCCCTACATCCTTAACTTTGGTTCCAAGGATAGAACTTTACAGTGCGTCCAATTTAAATTTCATTTTAATACACGGCTATTTATGCATTTACTTATGCATCTCTCTGCCTCGTTCCAAAAGAATCCAGGTGGCTGCGACTCTCTCCCCATGGGCCAGTGCCATTTTGGATCCGGCTCTGTCATCTGATTCGCACTCCCTCCTGGCTTCCTGCTCTTCTTTGATTTGATAACCAGGCCCTCTCAGGCGGGGCCCAGGTCACTTAAAGGAGTATTGAAAAGGAGCAAGGCAAGAAAGCAGCCCTGCTCAAGGCTGACCTCTGACAAACGTTGCCGGAAAGAGTTCACAGAGAGATACTCAAATCAGTATTCTTTGGGGAAAACGGCACAGCTGCTGAACTACCTTATCACCAATTTCTCCATCATTTCCACAAAGATGCCATGAAAGCAGTTCATTCGTGGTTGAAGGAGCGATGCTGGGACAGATTCAAAGTGTACTGGAATTGTTATTGGGATGGCCGAAGTCCTGGAGCAGGAAACTCAGAAGAGTCTCCATACAGGGACCTGTGGAAAACACCCACTCGAAGCCAATAATGCACAAGGTAGTGAGCCAATCAATCTTTGACTGTTGTCATAAAAGTGAAATGACATATATGTCCTGTTTCTCCAGAGAATTCTAAGGCAACATTTTTTAAGTCTCTGTGAAAGCAGATGCCACTTGATCTCAAGGAGGGACAGGTGGGTTTGAATCTCTAACCTGGGGTTTATGTACAGCCCCAAATTCCTACTCCAGGGCCACCAGGACTCCCCAGTTTGATATTCTTAATAAGGCATTTTCTTGGGAGTTCTTTGGAAGTGCATACACAATGTGCTGGGCTGCTTCTGGAGAAGTTGGTGGTTCGAATCCATCTAGCAGTGTCTCAGAAGAAAGGCCTGGCAGCCCACAGCTCAAAAAATCAGCCTCTGAAACCCCTATGGAGCACAGTTTTACTGTGACACACATGAGGTCACCTGGAGTCAGAAAGGACACCACAGCAACCAGCTCTAACAGAAAACTAGCATTTGAACCCTCCATCCCTGACATAATATTTGCATCATCTATTCCGTTTCCCAAAGATTCCAGATGAATGGCAGTGTAATGATCCCATTTTGAAATCTGTTCTCATGTTCTTAGCTACAAGTTGCCCAACCCTTTGGACATGCATCCTTTTCATCTGCATCATTGGAAGGGTGTTGAAGGTAGTTTTCCCCTCAGAACAGGAACTGCTTTTGTTTTTTGCTTTTTACACTTTAGAGCTGCTTTTTTCCTTTCTGACATCCAAGGTATATCTATCAAATGCCTTCATTGTTTTTTTAATCATTTTATGGGGGTCTCATACAACTCCCATCACAATTCATGCACACATACATGGTATGCAAAACACATTTGTACACTTGCTGCCATCATCATTCTCAAAACATTTTCTTTCTACTTAAGTCCCTGGTCTCAGCTCCTCATATTTTCCCTCCCTCCTCGCTTTCCTTTCCCCTATGAACCCTTGATAGTTTATAAATTATTATTATTGTTGTTGTTTTGTCATATCATACACTGTCCGATGTCTCCCTTCACCCACTTCCCTGTTGTCTGTACCCTAAGGAGGTGGTTATATGTAGATCCTTATTATTGGTTCCCCCTTTCTACCCCACCTTCCATCCACCCTCCCAGTATAGCCACTTCACCAGTGGTTCTGAAGGAATCATCTGTCCTGGATCCCCCATGTTTCTGGTTCATATCTGTACCAGTGTACATCCTCCGGTCTAACCAGCTTTGTAAGGTAGAATTGGGATCGTGATAGTGGGGGGGGGCAGGAAGCATTTAAGAACTAGAGGAAAGTTGCATATTTCATCGTTGCTACCCTGCACCCTGATTGGCTCATCTCCTAGAGATCCTCATTTTGAAAGCATAAGGAACATGGGCACAAAACAAGATCTCTTCCCAACAGCAGGGACCCTTGCAACTGCAAGGATTCGCTAACAAATACTGGTGATGGAGTTCTACTGTCCCTGCGCGCTATCTCTCATAGTTCTTTCTGCCCAGGTGTTGATGTGACTTTCGTAATCTGACTTCCTCCCGAAGCCTAACCCTTCTTCCAGCACATTTGGTCTCGTGGACTGCTTCCTCCCCTGTTAGTTAGTAATCCACAGCTCCCGGATGTTCACGAAAGAGTCTTGGTGGCACAATGGTGAAGGGCTCCAAGATCTCAGCTGCTAACCCAAAGTTGACTGTTGGAGGCCACCCAGGTACATACTCCCTGAGAGAGTACATACTCAGGTATGTATACCCAGGTACATACTCCCTGACAATGGGCTCCCAGCAAGATTCATACACTCCCTTGCCATCAGTCAAAGCTGATTGAACAGAGAATGGCCCCATCAGGTTTCTGGATGGATGGGATATGGCATGGGATATGGCATGCCATCTTTAGGGATGCTGGCTGTCACACTTTTCTCCCACGGAGCTGCTGGTGGGTTTGAAAGGCTGAGCTTGCACTTAGCACAGGGGTTCTCAACCTTCCTCATGCTGCGACCCTTTCAGACACTTCCTCATGTTGTGGTGAGCGGTGCCACCCCCCAACCATACAATTATTTCTGTTGCTACTTCATCACTGTCATTTTGTTACTGTGATGAACCGGGCCAACCCTGTGACCCACAGGTTGAAAACCGCGGACTTAGGAGATGAGCGCTTCACCACGGAGTCACCAGACCTTGAATGACTGATGTAGCTAGTTTCAAATTTAACACTTGATCATTTGATCTCCCTTTTGACCCATTTTAAAGTTATTCTAGTTTTAATATTTTCTACTTTCTTTTCAATTGAGGTTTTTCTTTATTTTATTTTGTCAATGTTGGCTTTCTGGTTTTAAATGTTTTGGGGGGTATGAAGTCAAGGGTAGGTAGATTAATAGAGACAGTAACTGGATGAATGGGATATGGCATGGAAGGCTGGTGGGAAATGGGGAACTAATAACGATGAGTGCAAGAAGAAAGAAAATGTTCAAAAATTGAGGGTGGTGAAGGTTATGCAACTCTTATTGAGATGATTGAGCTATTGGCTTTTATGTGCCAATGAAAGCATTTGGAAAAAAAAAAGATTACATTGGGCTGAGCCCCGGTGGCGTAGTGGTTGTGCGCGGGACTGTGGCCCACTGGGATGGAGGTGCAATTCCAGCAGTGGGGCTGGGCCTCCTACTCCCACCACCGGAGAACAGTGATGCCCCCCCCTAAAAAAAAGATTACATCCTAGAAAACTGCATAGGGCAGTACTACTCTAGCATATGAGGTTGCTCTGAGTCAGACTTGACTCGACCATGACACTGAACAACTATCACAGTCCCTTCCTATAACCACAGCAAGTCCCAAACCAAACCCACTATCACCAAGATGACTCAGACTCACAGAGAGCCAGTAGAACAGAGGAGAACTACCCTGGAAAGTGGGAATATAGTTTAATAGGAAGAGGATTTAAAACAGCAACAATTCACTACCATCAAGTCAAGTGGGACTGTAAATCTTTATGGGAGTAGAAAGCCTTATCTTTGCCCCTTGGGGCAGCTGGTGGTTTTGAAGTGCTGACCTTGTGGTTGGCAGCTCAATGAGTAGGGTTCCTTGGAAATAGGATCGAGGCCTACCAAAAGCAGTAACCCTGAAATAAATGCATCGAACGCAGGAAATATCAAGCAGAAACGAATAGAAGGGACTGTTTGTTGCCCACAGAAGAAGGGACCAATGGTGTTAGCTGCCTTGCAGTTGACTTCAACTCCTAGCAAGCCCATGTGGCAGAGTTGGATTGACCCATAGAGTTCCTCGGCTATAGCCTTTATGAGTTAGGAGCCCTCACAATAGCGTGGCTAAGCATTGACTGATTGCTAACTGCAAATTGGCAGTCTGACCGAAGGCTAGCCATTCCTTAGGAGAAAGACGTGGGAGGCTGCTTCCATAAAGATTGTAGTCTCAAAAACTCACAGGGGACAGTTCTACTCTGTCCTAAAGAATTACTCTGAGTCCCACTTGACTTGATGGTAGTGAGTTGTTGCTGGTTTGAATCCTCTTCCTATTAAATCCTATTCCTACTTTAAATTCCTATTCCTCATCCACAGCTATTATCATCATGGCTGAAAATTAGCCGACCACTGGAAAGGAAGTCATGGACGGCTTCCAGGATCACTGGTGTCTTAGAGTGGGTTCTCAAAAGGAGCAAAGTCAATGAAAGAATTGTTATAGCAAGAGATCTCGTTCCAGGAAATGGCTTGTGCAGTTGTAGAGGCCGACAAGTCCCCAATCTGTAGGTCAGGCACTAACTTGAAGGCTTCTCTTGACTTCAGTGATTGCAGGAACTTACAGATTCCAAATGGGCAGGTCAGATAGCAGGCTGCTTGCCGCTCATGTCCCAAGCAGCAGAGCTTGCCTGATGATGCGGCAGATGCAGGATGGAGAGGGAGAGGGGCGCACTTTGCAGAACATCTGCTTCCTAAAACATCAGTTACAGGCCATACCCCTAAGGAAACACGCCTTCCTTCAGATCACAAAATGGAGGAAAATGACATACTGTTGAAAATCATGGCCGAGCCACATGCACCTGTACCATGAGTCATTACAGTCGGCTAGGAAAATTGGTCCGTCTTCAGGCTGGAAATTGAATTTTTGCATTAACCTCCCTAATTGCTTATTTACCTTGCTTTTATACTTTCTAAGTGAACACAAACAAAGCCACTTGCTGCTGTTCTCATTAACACTAATGATCAATAAGTAGAAAATTTTTTTTGCTGATTCTCATATTTTGCTCAACATTATGTATGCTTAATTTAGAGCTTATTAGGGCATTGCCATTTCCCTCATTATCTTCTCCACAAGATTAATGTGTTTCTGAGGCAAGTAGCTAACGTGAAGCATCAAGGACTGATCCCGGTTTTGTAATTAAGCAAGGTCTCCAAGTGTGTTTCAGGAGTCTTTGGGATGGGTAGGAGCCACGGTGGCACAGGGATTATGCATTGGGTGGCGACGAGTTGGCATCGACTTGCTAGCAGTGGATTTGGGCTTAGTGGGTTATGCTTGGGATAAGCATTGAGCGGCTAACCGTAAGGTTCAAACTCACTAGCTGCTTCAAGGGGAAGAGAAGAGGCTGTGTGCGCTGGGAAAGTGGTACAGTCTTGGAAAGCCTCTACAAGGTGAGTATGAGTTGGGATCAATCTGATGGCAGTGGGTTCTTGGTTTGATTCAGTTAGGTTTCAGGAGCCCTAGGAGATGAAATTTTAAAAGTCCATCATTTCAACCCACCAGCCCGTGTGCAGGAGAAAGATGTAGCACGTGTACCCCAATAGCAGTTTACAGCCTAGAAATTCTGGATGGGGGGAGGTTCATCCTCCTCCTGAAGTTGCTAGGCATTAGAATGGACCAGGCAATTAGAGTAACCGTGAGTAAACTTGGGTCTCTTTCATTTTGCCTATTCCAGCTATTTCATAGAAGTGGGACTATACCTTTCCCACCAGCCTTTTTTGCTGCTTTGATAAATGGTTTACATTCTGGGCTCAAGTTGGGAATTCTCATCAAATTGGAATGGAAGGGAAACTTGGGAAGGAGCGCAACAAGTGGCTTGAAATCTGAAAGAAGAATTATGCCCTTGAAAAGTCACCTGTTCTCCACAGCTCTCATTGAATAATGAGTGGACAGCACCTCCAATGAATGGCTAGTGTATCCACTTGCAAAGGACTAGCAAGTGCAACTGCTGGACCCAAAGTACCAATAACCTGTCTCATTCCTGTGAAGTCCATTGAGTGGCAGGGATGATCATGGTGGCAGGGCTCCACGCCATCATCTTGGAACCCAGACTGACAGCTTTGGCCATCTTCAATACAGCACTTGCAGCGTCACCCTGGGTGTCAGCATCCAGGTGACAAAATGAGGTTGGGAAGGGAGGGTGCGAAGGAAAGGAAGTTTTCCTGTGGGAAAGTGTATGGACCAGGCCTGGGTATCATTTTTATCCTCATGTCATTGGTGCCAGGGAGGTTGGGGTACAGTCTTGCAGAGGAAGAGAAAGGGCAAAGTTTGAGGAATACATGGTGAACTCTGCCTTACCCAGGGAGCTTGATTCTAACTTTTCCCTCACCATTCCCCCTTTCTGCCTCATGTCTGTAGATGCTGGCAGAACATTCTAGAGAGGATTCCATTTATCATGGGTAATTATTACAGTGGTGATATTCACAAAGCAAACATCTGATTTTCATGGTAGAAGTTTCAAGTTTTCCCTAAAGCAGCAGTTCTCAACCTGCGGATCACAACCTCTTTGGAGGTCGAACGAAACTTTCACAGGGATCGACTAATTCATCACAATAGCAAAATGACAGTGATGAAGTAGCAATGAAAATAATTTTATGGTGGGGGGGTCACCACAAGATGAGGAACTATATGAAAGGGTCATAGCATTAGGAAGGTTGAGAACCACTGTTCTAAAAGCTCTCACTGTAGCCTTAGAACATGCTTGCACGTTAGTTGGCCCGATGCACACAATGATCACACATGTTATCCTGGGTTGTCAAAATAAATACAGCTTAGGGCTCAGGTAACAAGGGCAATTTTAATCCTAATGCTGTCAGGGTTAATAGGGTCCAAGATACATAAATATTCACTTCTAAGCTGCATTTCAATCATTTACCTAGAAAAATTACCTTCCAACCTCCTGCTTTGGGAACTCTCTGGTAGGATACCGTAGTTTTGTCTGGGACAAGGTAGTATTTCCCTTTGAGTTTCTGAAACTACATCATTCCAGGAACAAATAGGCTCATCTCCTACCCACTCCAGGAGCCTGATGGATTTCAATTGCTGACTTTGCAGTTAGCACTTCAATGCGTAGCCCCTTACACCACCAGGGTCCCTTCTTTTGGAATCTAAAATCCAAAACCAAACTCGTCACTAATCAAGCCCATTCTGATGCATGGCAACTCTATAAGGCCCTATAGGTAGAACCACCCTGGTGGGTTTCCGAAGCTAGCTCTTAACAGGAGTAGCAAACGGTCTTGCTCCCAAAGAGCTGCTGGGGGGTGTTGAATGGCTGGCCTTGCATTTAGTAGCACAACTTGTAATCACTATGCCACCAGAGGTCCCATAGTTGGGATCTAAGGCAACTCTAAATATTGTGGGGCGGGGAGGTCCTTCCAGAAAACTATTATACCGGAGGATGTAGAGTAGCGTCCTCTCCCTGAGAGGTGTGACAATCAAAATGTCTCCAGACACTGCCAAGTGGCCCTTGGGGGTGGGGACACAATCACCCCGGATTGGGAGCCACTGTAGGACCTGAATTGCAAAGAGAATTAGTCATCGTCTTGCATTGGACACCAAGCGCTGCTAACAGACTTCAAGGAGCATATGTTCTCTGGTTCGAGTTAACTCATTGTTGAGGACGTTGGCAGTGAAGGCTCTATTTTGAAATAATTTGATTCACAAATGCTCATTATTTTGGGCCAGTTTTCTCCTTGGCACCACTTTATCTTTAGGGAAGCAAACTCACAGCCTCTCAGAATCTTTTTGACACATACTGTGATTTTCTACACCAAGTCAGCAACTGGCTCCCATTACTAGGTGTTTTTAATGAATAACTGCCAAAAAATACTGACTTAAGGAACTCTGTCCCCATACACATGGCATTCACACTGGTTTGTTTTTTTTCCCCTTTGATCAAGTTCATTACATGGTTTAAAACACTGTCTAAGTAAAACTGGCAAAAGAGATCTATGTAAAAGCAAGCCTGGCTTTCTGGCACTGCTTCTGGAATTGACTTCCTGGTCGGTAAAGACTATGCATGTGGTAAAGAGGCAAAAGGCTCAGTTGTTGACTAAAAGGTAATCAGTTCGAATCCACCAATGCCTTTGTGGGAGAAAGACTGGGAAGTTGGTGCATAAAGACTAAGTCCATAAATTCATTATCATTGCATCAACCAATTCCAACCTCAGAAACTCTTTAAGGTGGTTTTACTCTGCTCTGAGTCAGAATCGACTTGCCCAGAATGGGGTTGGTTTCATTGAAAAGTTAAGGTTTCCGGGTAAAGCAAACAGTTTGCACTGGACAAAGCCAACATCAAATTCACCGACAGTGAGTGTATTCCAACTCAGATGGGCCTTATTAGGACAGGGTAGACCTGGCCCTGTGGGTTTCTGAGACGGCAATTCCTTGCAGGAGTAGAAAGCCTCGTTTTTCTCCCACAGAGCAACTAGAGGTTTCAAATGCCTAACCTTGACGTTGGCAGCCCAACAGGAAAATTAGGGGTGTGAATCCCCCTGGCAGTACCAAAGAAGTCTGGTTAAGCTGTTTCTGCTGCTTAGAAAAGCCAAACCCACTGGCATGCCCATTCAGACAAATAGCAACCTTGGACAAGTGGGCTCATCATTTCCCCTAGCAAGAGTCTGGTGGGTTTGAACCACTAACCTTGATGTTAGCTATCCAATGTGGACCGGGTAGCACCACCAGGGCTTCTTTCAGTTAAGATGTCAAGAAGATGGGGGTGGGGTGAGGGGGAGGGCTGACAGGAATTGGGGTGGCGGCAGTTCCACTGTGTGACACAGGGGTCACCAGGAGTTGGGATCGACTCAACACTGGGTTTGGTTTGGTCTGGCTAATCGTTCTGTTTCTTGCTTTATTTGGGATGTTATCTATTTTCTTCCTGTTAGTGCATGACTACTTGACATTACTTCAACATCCTCTCATTTGGGCTTCTGCATTTTCTCCACATAATGATGTTACAACTTTTAATTAAATCAATTGTCAGGGCTAAAATGATGATCCAGTTGACCACAGAGCCCTGTGTACCCTGACATCCTTATGCTGATGTTTTAAATGCTCCTTTATTTTCATTTCATGGCGTTTGGCGAGGTAATGAAGATCAAAGTCTGTGATCATCATGTTTAACAAGTACTACAACCCCATTTGAAAACGTAGATCACTCTTACAATGAAGTCTCACCATTTTATTCATCATTCTTTTTCTTTCTTCCAACTTTTTATCATGCATTTGGGAGGTTTACGGAACAGATCCTCAGCTTGACATTCAGCAGTTCTCCCACCTTGTGTTCCATCTCTTGGATTTTGATCCCCTCCACGTACTGATCCCATTTCCTCTCGGTGTTTCCTGTTTCCACGCCTCCCTCTTCCCCAAGCTTCTGGACTTTGTCCTTCGGTAAAGGCTGCCCTTTTGATTTCTAAAGGCTGATTATTCTAAGCTGTGTTCCTGTTTAGTGTAATTGTTTCCCTAGTCGGACTGTCTACTGTGTGGCTGAAAATTGAGCTTGAGGGGCTAGTTCATTTCCAGACCTGGAGGGTGAGCGAGGCCTGGAGCCTAGGGATTTCCACCAGTCTGACCTTGGATGTTTGGAATAAATGAAAACCGTGTATTAAAAAGGAAAAAACTGAAAAGGACAATGATCAAATCTGATTCTTACATTCTTCATGAAAATAATTTTTGTACCACCCATGATGACATAAACAGGGGACTAAAAAAAATAAAAGATACCCACCTTATTGGAATGAAAGATGAAGAAGATATTCAATGAGAAATATGGATATAATAAAGCCCACAATTGGGAAATTTTAGCTATCAGAGTCGAGCCGTTAATTACTAACAACGACGACTGTAGGACTCCTTTTGTCTTTCACGGTGAATGCACAATTAACACTTAATATTAAGACTAGGGAATCCACCATCTACAAGCTACCGAAAAAGGCCATCTGCTTCGATAAATTTTGTTCTCATACACGTGCCAAACGAAGAGAACATATTAGCAAAATAATGGGCCCTTCGCTCTTAATTGGTAGGCTGTTTGCAGTTGTGCCATTGCTATTAAAATCAGCCTTTCCTTCTGCTAAATTAATAAGCAGCCAAGATTATGTAATAGTTGCTTTCAGCAGCTAATTATTTTTCCCACAATTCCTTCTCCATTCTCCCCCCCCCCAACCAATCTTTAGGCTACAAATCCCACTGACTGCCAATGTGTAATCAGCAAGCTTGCTGTCCTTTTCTGAGCCACACACTAACATCGGGCACATAACCAATGAGTTTACACTTGGAGGTGGCTGTGTCAGGAACCCTGGGGAAACAGGCACTTGGTACAGAAAAAGAGAAGGCAGCGTTTGGAATGAGAGGGCGGGTTTCACTGCCTGGTATCAGAGCTCCTTTTGAACGAATAGCATCTGTTTTGTGTAGTTAGGGAGAAAGGGGACATGGAAATGGGTCTTATGGGCATGACTGGGCAGGGAGCAATTTGGGCAGGGACCCCAAAAGCACTACCTAGAGCCAGCTTCTTGTGTATTCCAGTGTTCAATTACTCAGGTTAGTAGAAAAAGTCCCAAGTCAAATCCTAGTGTTTACCAAAGGAACGTATTATCCATATTTATTTTGCTCTTCAATAGTTTTTTTCCAGATACTGTTTTATTGACATATTTTAATCATTCCAATATATCCCTTCCTGCTATTAAATCATTTTTAAATGCCCCCAGGTCCTTATGATCAGGACGGTTTCACCGGCACGAACCCTAATAAAGAATTCCTTTAAATTGATGTAGAGTAGTGGAAAAACTTAGCTTAAAAAAAAAACTGGGGGGAAAGAGAAACTTATAGCAAGGGCTCAAGCAGAAAATATTTGGAAATGAAGAGGGCGACATATGTACAAATATGCTTGATACAAATGATGTATGTAATGTTATAAGAGCTGTAAGAGCCCCCAATAAAACCATTGGGGAAAAAAAGTTGTAAGTTGCATGATAAGAAGCAAACAAACTGGGAGCCATTTGAAAAAATCTTGAGACTGTTGGAGAACCTCAAGCAGGGCAGGGTCCGGTTAAGACCGATTTTCTAGCTCCCTTTTGTAAGAACCCAGGAGACTGGGGTAATGAATAGCATTCGACACAAGGAAACTCATGGTTGCTCAAGCAAGGTCACTTAAATCCCTTGGGGCTCTCCTTTCCTCATCTGTAAAAGATGAGTTGAACTAGATGATTCATCAATTCTTTCGGTCCTCCCTCCCTGTGCGGGCCCCCCCCTCTCCGCCCCCCCCGCCACCGGCAAGAACATCCATTATGTGCCAGCCACTAGGCTCAGCATTCCGGTTCTTGACATATCTATCAGTTTAGTCTATTATCAGTCAACTCACATATTTATTAGTTGTTCCGTGCCAGGGTGTGGATGCAAAATGGAATATGATTCTAGATCGTGTGCTAAATGGGAGCCAGGGAACACATGGGTGAGGGCGGC
>PVJH01018282.1:0-45963 GCA_004026705.1 Nesogale talazaci | reverse complement strand
GGATTAATTAAAGAAATGATTGCCAAGTTTCAAGAAGAACTCCCCCTGTATTCCCGACCATCGTCTGATGAGGCGCGGCAGGTGGACTTGCTAGCCTATATTGCAAGAATCACTGAAGGTTTGTGCTCTGTCATTTGGATTGCCTTGAGAGTTAGCGTGCTGTGTTTCTCATTAATTTCTACTTTCGTCTACTTTGCTTTCCAGTCCCTTTCCCTAAATAGCAGTGTGGGAATAACCCTTGTTGAAGAGAAAGAAAGCCTCAGTTGATTTAGAGTTTATTCAGACGTAGGGCGACCCCATGAATCGAGTGTATTTGCATGCCCAGCTCTCAGTGAGCCACCAGTGCTGACCCATGTGTGCTGCCCAGGGACTCCTAGGCTACGTCTGTCACTCAATGTAGATGGACCACCAGCCTCTTTCTTCATATGATAGGCGCCTTGTTGACTTCGATCGGTATATTAAATCTGAAGATCTGTGAGTCTTGATATTTCTCATAGAGAAGCCAACTACACTCACAAAAGTGCTTGTAAGGTGCCAGATGCTTTGTTCTGGTTTTGTTGGCCTTGTAGACCAGAGCAGTAAAAAAAAAAATCAGCATCTTTTTGAGAATTATGAAATCCCATTTTTGTTTTTTATAAATTGTAACTTATAGCTTGTAGAGTCTAATTGTCAGGTCCAGGCTTACAACCAAGAGAGGCTCCCCAGGAGCGGTTGGGCAATTGAGGGAAATAATGAGACAGACAAAGCATGCTGGGTGCTCCCCACTCCATGAATCCAGGAACAAGAAAGAGAGCAAATGTATTCTCCAACAGGCGTCTGTAGTCTTGGGACTAGCACGCCCCGGTAAGCACAGATGTAACAGGGTCATCAGGTGCTAGAGGCACGCCCGTAACAGGACGGACAGGTACCAGAGTCAAGACAGTGGCTTAACCTTGGATGTCCCTGAGTTCTCTCCAGGGGGAACAATCTGTCATCAGTATCAGAAGGGAGTCAGCTGTGCTTTGGGAGGGCCAGAAAACAGCTCCTAACAGCAGAGAGTGGCTGACCCTGGAGCATGTCGTGGGCAGCCACATGCTTGTAAGAGTCATCTTCAAAGCAGCACGACTGTGGGGACATTGCAGGGATGGTGTTGAGACAGGAGAATGGGACCGGGAGTCATCTCCCACTCACGGATGTGCAGGCCTTCCTCTGCCAGAGGCCTGGCCTGCCAGACCTTCTAGCATGATTGTGGAGGTTTTGTCCACATACACTCTCTTCCTGGTCCTCAGTTTCCTAAATCTTTTAGTAACATTACTTTTTTTGTTTTTGTTTTTGTTTGGGGTGGGGGGGAGCATCACTGCCTCTGGTGGTCGTGGGCGCTACCCAGTGCTGCTCCTGAGAGTCGCCGCTGGATTTGAACCGCCAAGCCCACAGGCCACAGACCCACACTCAACCACTTATGCCACCGGGGCTCAGCCCAGTAATATTATTAAAACATATGGAAAATTATACTTCTTAAAGTTTAACCCCTACTTACTGGAATATTTAACATGAAACTCTAAACTTCCCAAATTCTCTTTTTTTAACTTGCATTTGTTCATTTCAACAAATATTTCTTTAAAAAATTAAAAGAAAATAATTTTATTGGGGACTTGTACAACTATTATTACTTTCCACACATCAGTTAAATCAGGCATGTTTGTACATATGTTGTCCTCATTCTTTTCTATACATTTACTTTCTATTGGGCCCTTAGTATCAGCTCTTTAACAACCCCCCCACCCCAAACATAGCCCTCTGAGAGATTGTACGTTGTTATTATTTTCATCTCTCACACTGATTGCTGTCTCCTTTCCCCCATGTTTTCTGGTGTTCTTTCCCATGTAGAGGGGTGTATGGTTATGTGTCGGTCAGTGTGATCAGTTTCCCCTTTTTCCCTTCCCCTCACCCCCTTCTCCTTGCCCTGCTGCTGTCACTGTTCCCACTCCTATTCCTGGATTCTGTGTGTCATGAGCTCCCATCCCTTTCTATATCTGTGTACATGTTCCAGTCTAGTCTGAATTGAGAAGCAGCACTGGGGGCATGGGAGTGGGGGGTGAGGAAGACTCAAGGAACTAGAAGACTCTAGTGTGTTTCATCGATACTTTACTAAACCGTGGTGACTCATCCCCTCTCTGTGGGCCCTCTGTGGGGAGATTGTTCCACTGTCTACAGATGGACTTTGGACCTCTGCTTTAGCCCTTCTTTTTCTGAACACTCTGTTTTTGTTTGTTATGTGTCTGCTGATGCCTTTTACCTGCTCCCTGTGACTCCTCATGATCACAACAGCGGTGTGTTTCTTCCATGTGGACTTGTTGCTTCACTGTTGAATGGCAGCTTGTGTAACTTCAACCCTTTAAGACCCCAGACACTATATAGCCTGGCACCCTCCACCTTTGTCACCACATTTGCTTATGTTCACCCATTTTGTCTTCAGCAGTTGTGTTGGGAGAGTGAACATCTCAGACTGCTGACCGTTAGAACAAAGGGTTCTTATATTGATGGAGGGTATGAGCAGAGGTCCAAAATCCATCCCCTGCTGAGCTCCGGTGGTGTAAGTGGTTGAGTGCGGGACTGCAGCCCACTGGCTTGGCAGTTCAAATCCAGCAGCGACTCTCAGGAGCAAGACTGGGTAGCTCCCATGACCACCAGAGGGCAGTGATGCCCTCTCCCCCCCAAAAAAAAGAAAGAAAGAAATGGCTTAGTTTAGAGTTAGTACCTACCAAAATCCATCCCCTGCCTCAGTGTATTGCCATATAAATATTTGCATATGGGCCATTACCTCCATTTTTGTGGATTAATGTATTTACATATATACCCCGCTATGTTTATACCTGTATCCATTGCTTTGCTTCCTTGGTCCTTCCTCTGTTTCCTTTTACCTTCCTCCTGCCCCACTGTCACTTTTCTCTTATTTCCACCTCTTGGCATCTCCTCTTAGCTGGTTTGCTGTTGCTCTGTCCCCCACTCACCCACCCCGCCTTGGATCCCCGTCCGCTCCTTCAACAAATATTTCTTGAGTGCCTAATAGAACCTAGAAATAAAAGGAGTCCTGACGATATAATGCTTAAGTACGCTCCAGCGATCTGAAAAGCCAGTAGTTCAAACCCACGAACTGCTCTGAGGGAAAAGTGGCAATCTACTTCTTTAAAGGTGGACAGTTGGGCTGAGCCCCGGTGGCGTAGTGGTTGTGCGCGGGACTGCGGCCCACTGGGATGGAGGTTCAATTCCAGCAGTGGCTCCACAGGAGCAAAGGCTAGGCCTCCTACTCCCACCACCAGAGGGCAGTGATGCCCAAAAAGCAAACAAAATAAAGGTGGACAGTTGTGGAAATTCCATAGGGGCAATTCTGTGTCCTGTAGTGTCCATGTGACTTAGAATTGACTTAGCCGCAGGGTTGGTTTTTAAAATTGCTATTATGACTAGAGTGTGTGCATAGTACAAATGGCTAACCAACAGTTGGAAAGCTTAACTCCATCCAGCATTGACTTTTAGAAAGGTCAGCCTGTGGATTTCAGTCCTCGTCTGTGCTCCATGGTTTTTCATAGTGTCAATGAGTCAGAGTTGACTCGGTCCCAACTGTTTGGTTTAATTGTGAACTAACCCTGTGCTTTCTGCTTGAGGTCTGTTATATATTTTTAAAGAAATGTTGAAATGACTTTGGATACATTTTAAAATTCTCACGATAATCCACTTCTTTCTGTAGGTGTCTCAGACATAAATTCAAAGAGCTGGGAAAATCCTGAGAATAAAGCAATGAATAAAATTACTGTGGTTGGAGGTGGAGAGTTGGGCATTGCCTGCACATTAGCAATTTCAGCCAAGGTATGTGAGCGTGCTTGCTGTAAACACACCTACTCCCCCACTGACCAACGGTCTTGCCTCCTGACATTTCACAATCACCACCAATAGGAAAGAAAAACAACCTGTCATGACCATTTCCACATTAATAATGTACATCTGGCAGCAACACGTGCCAAGATGTGAAGTGAGAGCAGCGTCTACAGTGGCTCACTTGACAGCACCATGATTCTGAGGAGTTTGGCAGTCATGTGAGGCTGCAGTTTGGCAGTTAGTTGTGTAATATGACAAGTGATGAGATTTTTTTTGGGGGCAGTGGGGTGGAGGCATCACTGCTCTCCAGTGGTGGGAGTAGGAGGCCCAACCCCACTGCTGGAATTGAACCTCCGTCCCAGTGGGCCGCGGTCCTGCGCACAACCACTACGCCACTGGGGCTCAGCCCAAGTGATGAGATTTTGCAGCCATGTAATGTCGTCATCTCCATTTACGTAGCTGATGTGGCTTTCTTGTGGTAACGTTCCATTGATTTCCATGTAATAACCTGGTGTTCTTTGGAATCTGCCCAGCTGGTTAGGTGAGGCGTTAGCTCCCCATCTTTCATAGGGCTGTACTCCTGAGCACTGTGTGCTTGACACTCAAGAAATCATGGCTTCATTTTATCATGTAGGGAAGCCATATTATGCTTGAAATGTATTTATGAAGTTGGCAAAAAGCTCTCATGAGGAATGTTGCCTCTCAAACAGTACTTAGTCTTGAATAGGCTTTGAAAAAGTAATTTAATGCACTAGTCACCCTTTGCCAAGGGAAATCTCAAATTGACATTTATCTGATTTAACAAAAAGTTCTCTTTTCTCAGTCATGTTGCTTTAATTAAGCTCTTATTTCATATAGTGTTTACTTAATTTTAGGTCCTTTGGAAATGAGCTCTTTTAAAAAAGATTGACTTTTTAAGAATCATCTGCTAAATTGACATTTTACACTGGTTTGGGACTTATTTTTTTTTCTCTTCAGTAATCTTTTTAAACTAGATCTTCCTATATAAATTGTTTACAGGAAGGCTTAAACCCCCTTCCATATAGGCTCAAAAGACCTGCCTGCCTTTCTCTAGGGCAGTGGTTCTCAAGCTTCCTAAGGCTGCAACCCTTTGATACAGTTCCTCATGTTGTGGTGGCCCCCCCAAACATAAAATTATTTTCATTGCTACTTCATAACTAATTTTGCTACTGTTATCAATCGTAATATAAATGTATGATGTGCAGGATGCATTTTCATTGTTACAAATTAAACATAGTTAAAGCACAGTGATTAATCACAAAGCAGTATGTAATTATATACTGTGAAATGTTTATGTGTTTTCCAATGGTCTTAGGTGACCCCTGTGAAAGAGTCATTAACCTCCAAAGGGGTCACGACCCACAAGTTGAGGACTGCTGCTTTAGGGTCTAGCGCCATGACAACAGAGGACCTTGTGCTTCTTAAGGAATGCAGCCCAAGAGAGCATAACTGTTCTGCTATATATTTATTTGGTAGCGGGCATTTGTTTTTCTTTTCAATTAAACTTCGATTTTTGCTGTTCAAGAATTTCATTGGAAAACTCGACCCCACCCATCCCTCAGGCTGCTCTTACTCTTTCTGACATGTTCTTGTTCCCAAAGCTCAGCGAACACTGGAAACCAGGGGACTTGAGGCCTTTGCAATGCTCAAACTGCGGTGTTGGTAGGGTGTCGATCCGAACGCACAGCATGTGGGGGAAGTGTCTTTGAGCTGGCTTCAGATACAGCGCGACCTTACGCACAAAAGAGCAAAACGCTGCCGGTCTTGTGCCAACCCCACAATCACTCTCATGCCTGAGCCATCGGGACTGTCACCATTTCCAGTCCATCTCGTGGAGAACCTTCCTCCCTCTTATTTCCCCTGCACTTTGCCAAGAATGAGGCCCTGCTCCAGGGACTCGTGTCTCCTGACAGTATGTCCTAAGGATGTAAGGTGAAGTCTTGCCACCCTTGCCTCAAAGGACTGAGTATTCTGGTCGTATTTTTTCCAAGATAGATTGGTTTGTCCTTTGGGGGAAAGATTGGAGAGAATAAAAACCACCTTCAGAAGTATGTAGACCTAAATGGAGGGTATGTTGAAAAATAATAACTTCATATTTTCATATTTTTAGTAAAACTTTTATTAATTTTTACTTGTACTCTTATTGTTAACCATAAACATCATTGATGGACATTTAGGGTAAGTTCCTGTTAGTCATTTGCTATACTATGCCTGAGTGAATCTTATACATATTACATCATTTTACACATGTATACTAGTAGACTTGTAGGTTAGTGCTCATGAGAATGAAGGATGGAGTAAAGGAAATGCTGTATTTCAAATTTACAATAGAAATAATGACATTATCCTTCACATCAATTATACACATTTACATTCATGTGCACTATGTATGAGAATACTTCTTTCCCTATACTACGTTTATTCAACTTTGGAGGGGCTTGCTTATCCATTCTCCTGAAGAATATTATTGCTGGAGAAGTGAATTTGCACACACCTCATTGTGCAGTAGAAGCCCAGGGAGCCACTCTTGATCAAATTCTGTGTATGATTTCAGATGTCGCAACTGCAGTCTGTTCCTTTAATTCCCCACCATCCGTCAACTTGAACCTGTTTATTTCTTTGTATGAAGACTGAGTTCTACACACAAGGTGCCAGAAGACCGATGGCAGGGTCCTCTGGGGCCCTTCACAATAACCGTGTCCCTTCAGTGGGACTTTGACATTGTCTTCAACCGTCTGGTTCGTGAGAACTGTCTTCATTCTCTCAGGAGATGCAGACTTGATATTTTTATTGAAAAAAACATAGTTTTGTGTACAATTTATTGGCACAAAATCCACATATCACACAACTCAGTAGTTCAATAATATCAAGAAGAATTCTCCGATCATTTTTTTCATAGTAAAATTGCTTTTAAAATGAGTTGTGAAGTCACCATCAATTCCAGTTCTCCCTTTCCCCTCCTGCATACATTGTGTCCTCCCCTAACCCCTCACCTTCCCTGTCTCCCACCCCTACCTCTCTTTTAAACCTTTGCATCAGTGAATATTTCTTTGCGTCTACTTCATCTGTGCTTTACAAACTGGAAAAACCAACAAATAATAAGAAACAGAAACAAAATTAAGTGATAAGGGTAAAATAATAATAATGCAAAGATAAAAATACAAGTAATGTGCAAGAAAGAAAAGACCACCATCAGTATTTAAAAGTTCAGGGAAGACTTTTTTTTTTTTGAAGAAGCCTTTTTTTGTTGTTTTGTTTTGTTTTTGTGGGCATCACTGCCTCTGGTGGTCGTGGGCACTACCCAGCCGCTGCTGCATTTGAACCGCCAAGCCCACGGGCTGCAGTTCCGCACTCAACCACTTATGCCACCGGGGCTCAGCCCCAGGGAAGACATTTTTGACATGGAACAAGCAAGAAGTCCTTGCATCTAGAACTTCAGGTTGGGTCAAGAGGGAGGTCCACTGCCCACATGTCAAGTTTGGTCCAGTATAATCACAGTTACAATGAGCTCTCTCTGATAATAAAGCTATTCAAGAGCCTTGCTTGTGGCTTGAGGAGATCTGTCAATGGCTGAATCTGACTAGATCCTCTGCAGATCAGTTTTGGGCTCCCACTGTCCTCCATAGCCTTCCACAATACTTGTCCTTTGTCATCTTTGATTTCTGTTAATGTTGTCTTGAATCACACAAGATGATGTCCTTCTTCCGTATGGATTTAGTTGACGTCTCACTTAGATGGCTGCACGTTTGAATACAAATCTTTAAGACCCCAGACACTATTCTGATTGATAGCCAGGCACCATCTGCTTTCTTCACCACACTTTGCTGCAGTACCCGTTTCTTCAGCCATCATTTCATGAAGGTGCGTATTGAGCAGGGCTCTGTTATCAGAACTGTTCTTGGATTGACGCTAGTGTTAAGTGGAGGGGGGGGCAGAAAATATCTGCTCGTCCTTGGGATTTGCATGGCTCAGGTTTACTTTGGCAGGTCTATTTTGTCAAAATAAAACCCCCAAATACAAACCACCCCAACAACAGGAACAAACCACCTAGCAGACAACAACAACAAAAATAAGCCAACTAAAAGTAAAAAACCAATAGAAACAGAAAAGTAAAACATTGTCAGTCATTGCACTGGTAACATCATCAGTTTTTCCAATGACAGCACTGTGCACACTGTCGGAATGAGGTGTCTATTCAAGTTCAGTTCCACAGTTAGCCTCAACCATTCACATTGTTCAACCTCCCATTCATTTGAGCTCTGTTTACTGTACAAATGAAGATTGGTGCTGGGGGAAACTTCCTGGGTCACTTCAGTTCCCTGCTCAACCTGCTGTGCCATGCCTACCAGGTCCAAGGTCATCATGGTGTTTAGTCAGTGGTGTGGTTCATTGAGGGTTGGGCAGAAGGTATTTATAGTGTCTACCCAGGTACATGAAACCTGGTCCATTGCTGCCCCCTTGATTCCCGACAACCCCTGTTTAGCATCCTTTCCCAATGTGAGGCTACTCTCCCCAACACCCGCCATACTCTCCAACAGAATGATCAGTGTCTCCTCTCAAATGTATTTGATCCTCTCCCCTGCTCTTGGCTGATTTTACAGCAAGGTTCTCCTTCCATTCCTATGGGGGTCCATTGGTTTGTCCCAGTGTTGTGTAGCCCCAGTCTGCTCCCATTTACCCCCTCTTAGAGGAGTAACCCCAGACAACGTGAGGTCTTCTTCAAGGGGGCTCTCAGGAGGTGCATTAAAGAGAAGTGATGAAGCGTTCACGGCCAGGAGGTAGCCTGCTCCGTTTTTGTTCAGAATTGGTACCTAAGATTTGTGTAATTGGTATTTCTCTTCATAATAGTGAACTCATGCAGTACTTGCCTTTTTAATTGACTTCGTTCACTCAGCATAATGGTTTCCAGGTTCTTCCATGTATGTAGTATTTCATGCTTTAATATTTTTTAGGGATGGATAGTACTCCATTGTGTGTATGTACGATAGTTTCTTTGTCCATTCTTCTACTCTGGGGCACTTGAGCTGCTTCTAGTTTCTTGCTGTTGAGAACTGTTTGCTGCTAGGAACATGGGGGAGCATAGATATACTCCTGTTGTGTCTCATTTCTTTTTGTGTGTGTGTGTGTGTGTGTCTCATTTCTTTTGGGTATTGCTGGATCATATGGGATTTCAATTTCCAGGTGCTTTAAGTATCGCTATATTGTTTTACATAGTGGCCGTATGTATTTTCGAGTCCACCAACAGTGTACACAATTTCTCCACATCCTCGCCAGCATTTGTTGTTTTCTGGTTTGGGCTAGCATAGTGGGCATGCCTTTATATTTTTAAAAGAAAAACTTGGTATTAGTGTTGGCTTTCATTGCTAGAAATGAGCTTCTAAAATAGACCTAAAAATATCACCATAAGCTCTTTCAGAATGGAAATATGACTTCAAAATAAACAAACATAAGAACTACAGACATATTACATAGGGCGCATATCTCATCTTTATTATCAACCCTGGCGATCAATGGGATGACAGATGTCACAGCCAGATTGCCCTCATATATTCACCTTTATTATCAAAAGAAGCTGCAATAGATGATGTCTGACTTATTCCCTGTCAGATCGGTTTTCATTATTTAAGCCTAACAGGTTATGTCATTCAGATTCATATTAACTTTCTCTTGCCTGTCACTTTTATTCCTATTCTGTTGTATTTCCTTCTTTTTGTTTTTTGTTTTTCATTTTTGGTTTTGGGGCATCACTGCCCTCTGGTGGTGGGAGTAGAAGGCCCAGCCTTGCTGCTGGATTTGAACCTCCAACCCAGTGGGCCGCAGTCCCGTGCACAACTACTACGCCACCAGGGCTCAGCCCTGTATTTCCTTCTTAAGACAGCTCATAAGGCTTACATAAATTTTTTCAGCCCTCACTTAGTGAGTTTTTATGGAGTATTTGACCACATCTAACGTCATGCTGTTGTTTTTCTTATTGTACTATACAGGGCATTGCCGACAAGCTGGTCCTCTTAGACTTCTCAGAAGGGGCTAAAGGAGGGACGATGGACCTTGACATCTTCAACTTACCTAATGTGGAGATAAGCAAAGGTCTGATACTCTACTCAGTTTGAAAGATGTGTATCTTGTTTGCTCTTGAATTTGAGTCCTAGATTTTTTTTAAAAATTGTTTTAAAAAGATAGATTGTTTTAAAAACATATATTGCACAGTAGTTGCCAATTTAACTTGTATATTTGTGTGATTGAGTAACATCAGCTACATTAATCATGCTATATAATCATCACCAATACCTGTTACTGTATTTTCCATCACCTCAACCCAAAACTCAATTCTTCCTACCTTAACAAGATTGAGTCCAAGAATCTTACCACTAAAAAACACCTTAAAGTTCATCTTGTTCACATACCTCTTTTTACAGATTGGGAAACTCAGGTTTAAATAAGTTATGTGGCTTGTCTAGGGTTATATAGGGATTATAATTGATTATATTAATAAGAATCAAGTGTTGGGCTGAGCCCCAGTGGCATTGTGGTTGTGTGTGGGACAGAGGCCCACTGGGTTGGCGGGTCAAATGCAGCAGCAGCTCTCCAGCAGCAAAGTTGCCCCTTCTATCCCTACCAGGGAGCAGTGATGCCCACAAAAAAAAAAAAAAAGTATCAAATGTTGCAAATACCATTTGAATTGGTCAGGAGTTTGTCCCTGATTTATATATACTTTAATATGTATTAAATTAATACATTAATAACCTGTTTTCTCTGACTATGTCCTTAAAATGTATTCATTATAATCACTAGTTCTACAAATTAAATAGTCCAAGCGGCCCAGTTGGTTACATGTTGGGCTGCTAACCTCAAGGTTGACAGTTCAAACCTACCATCTGCTCCATGGGAGAACAATGAGTCTATCCACTCCCTGTGAACATTGATAGCCTCAGAAATCCATAAGAACCAGTTCTGCTCTGTCCTATGATGTGGATGTTGAATCTTGTAAACATACTGAATTAAGTAAGACAGACACAAAAGGACACATATTGTATGATATCACTTACACAAAATATCCAGACTAGTCAGATTAATTAGAAACCAATGTTGATTACCAAGGGAATGGTGGAGGGGAAAATACTACTTAGAGTATTGAGTTTCTCATTGGAGTGATAAAAAAAAGTCTGATAAATAGATAGTAGTGATGATTGGATGACATTGTAAATAGAACCTCACTGATTTGTACACTTAAAAGTGGCTAAAATATCAAAATTTAGATTATACAAAGGTCTTCAAAAAGTGTATGGGGAAAAATCAGTCTTTTAATTCAGTTTTTCTTGTGTGTGTAAACTTTTAAAATCCATGTGTTAGTGTGTATGTGTGTGTGTGTGTGTTTAACAATAAAAGGAAAACTGGTTGTTGTAAGCTTCTGCATCCCTGAGACTGCGATGCATGCATTTTTCTTCTCTGGAAAGAGTATGATATTGCTCTAATGATCCTTCTGTGAGTCTCAGCTTGAGGACTCCATGGGGAGCTGGATATTCTCTTGAGCTTCTCATTTCCAGGTACTGAAGCTCTCCAGGGATGTCTTCCCTTTTCCAAATCACTTTAGGAGACTCTTTAGTGCGTGGACCCTAGAGGTTGTGGGGCCGTCCAGGACCTGAGGAAATTGTTTCTTCCTGTGTGGCTCATTAACCGTCTCATTCATCTACTGCTTCACAGCTGAAAGACGAGATCTCCAGAGGAGATAGCTAGCACATGTTGCCTGGTACCTAGGAGAGACTGTGTAATTGGCTTTGATTATTGACTGAATATGCACCATCTTAGGACAGCTTTCGTGCCTCCATTGTTAATTGTGGTTTTGTATCTTCCTGGTAGCATTTAACCCCCACTACATAAAGTACTTAAAAATACCATGTTCACTGCTGTCTCATACTACCTGAGGGTCTTCACGGCTGTCAGGTTGCTATGGATCAAAATCGCCTGGTTGGCAGGGAGTTTGGTGTGATTCTGATGTTACGGCATGAAGGAGCGTTGACAGCACAGTATTGGGCTAAGTATTGGGCCGCTAAACCAGTGGTTCAAATCCACCAGCTGCTCCACAGGGGAAAATTTGGTGCCGTTCCCATAAATATTTACAACTTTGGAAATCAAAGTAAGCAGTTTTGTACTGTGCTGTAGTTTTGCTCCGAGACTAACCTGACTTGCCATCCATAAGTCTGGTGTTTGACTTTAGGGCATGAAGAAGTTTATTGATAAATTTGAGAAACAAAGCCCACTTGGAAACTGATGAATTACCCACCATGACAGGCATAAATTATTTGACTGACTCGTCATCCTCGAGATGCCCTTTGCTCCATTTGGATTTTCCAGAATGACTCATTAAAGCATTTTTGGAAAAAGAAAAGATTGTTTTGAGAGGCTATACATATGTTCCCATAAGCACGCACCTACACATACAAGCACATGCACACAGTGATGCCTGTACATTAATAGACTAAATGAGGAGGATATTAAGAAATGTGAGTAGTTGCTGAAGCAACAGAGACATGGGGTCTACTAGGACACAAATTTCCTGCACCTAATAGTATTTATTTTCTCTCTTTATCATGGTAAAATACACATAATATAAAATTGACAGTTCTTGACATTTAGTACTGTAACGATGGTGTACAAACATCACTCCTCTCTATCCCCAGAGTAGCTACATCACCCCTAAAGAAGGCTTCATAGGGCTGAGCTCCGGTGGCGTAGTGGTTGTGCACGGGACTGTGGCCCACTGAGACGGAGGTTCAATTCCAACAGTGGGGCTGGGCCTCCTACTCCCACCACCGGAGAGCAGTGATGCCCAAACAAAAAAAAAAGAAGGCTTCATACCCGTTCAACAGTCACTCCCAATCACCCCCCCCAACTTGCAGCAGGAAGTAGCTGTGAAACACAGTGGGCTGTAATGTCATTATAAAATTGCATATGCGAGCTTGAGGATCATAGGATTGCATTTTTTTGTGTCGGCATCACTGTCCCCTAGTGGGAGTAGGAGGGTCAACCTTGCTCCTGGAGAGCTGCTGCTGGATTTGAACCGCCAACCCAGTGGGCCGCAGTCCTGCACACAACCACGACTCCACCAGGTTCAGCCCACAGGATTGCATTTTATGCTACCGTTAGGTACACTGAATTAGTTCCAACTCAGAGTGACTGACTGTACACACCGACAGAAAGAAACAATGGTCAGTCCCGTGCCATCTGCTCAGCTGTTCCTATACTTGAACTTTATAGACCAGCTTTTCAAAAGTTGTCCCAAGTGGAGTACTTGAAGGTCTCATGGAAAGAAGAACTTAAAACCAAGGCTTTGGTGTTTAGACTTGGTTACAAATAAAGCAAAATAATCTAACAGTCAAGTCATTTTATTCCCTCTGAAGTAGAATCCTTCATAAATAAGACCAAACAGACATCACTACTGTGCCTGGGGAGTGTAAAGACAAACACCCTGACTCCCAGCACTCATCCCCCTTCTCCTCACTCCTCCCAGAGGACCTCAGAGTCCCTTTAAAGTCTACGGGACTCCTAAACTCACACTGTAAAAACCATCTCTATGGGGGCTGAGCCCCGGTGGCGTAGTGGTTGTGCACGGGATTGCGGCCCACAGGGTTGGTGGTTCCAATCCAGCAGCAGCTCTCCAGGAGCAAGAGAGGGCTTCCTACGCCCACCAGGGCAGTGATGCCCCCCCCCCCAAAAAAAAAAAACACCAAACATCTCTATATTCATAGGGGTTCATTGTGTTCACAGCATATCACCATATCTTCACATGTAGGGTGCTCACAAAAATAATGAGCACACACAGGAACTAGTGGAGGGAGTCATGCAGTTTGAAAAAAAAACCCACGGGGCTGAGCCCCGGTGGCATAGTGATTGTGCGCGGGACTGCGGCCCACTGGGTTGGAGGTTCAAATCCAGCAGCAAGGCTAGGCCTCCTACTCCAACCACCAGCGGGCAGTGATGCCTCAAAACAAACCCCACAAAAACAGCTCATAACTCAGGTGCTATTTGCATGAAAATATGGTATATTCCCTTAGAAAATTATAAATGACATCCCAACAGGAAGTCCTTGCGCGTGGATTCTGGATCCTATCGTTTGGTTAGGTTTATCACTGACTTTCCCCTTTGAACGCACTCTTGTTCTTACCCTCTTTCTGGAGGCAAGCCTCAACCACTTCCCTGTTTTTAATCTGGGGACAACTATGCATAAAAGCTCCGTTCTTATAGAAAAGACCTACTGTTGTGAGCTAGAACCTGACTAAAACCCACATCTTGAGCTCAGACTGTTTCTTTTTATTCATTAGATTTGTCTGCCTGTGCTCATTCCAAGGTGGTGATTCTCACAGTGAATTCTCTGGGGAATTCTCAGTCTTACCTTGACGTGGTGCAGAGCAACGTGGATATGTTCAGAGCCCTGGTCCCAGCTCTGGGACATTATAGTCAACACAGTGTCCTGCTTGTCGCATCCCAGCCAGGTAAAAGTCTTTATTTTAAGGTAATATGATGGCCTCGTGCAGGGGTTGGCAAACTCTTGAGACCAAAGTGCCAATCCTGTCCTTCCTAACAACTTTTTAAAGCACTCAAGACCCTTAAATATGTTTTTCCAAACAAATGAAATCCCCGTGATCTGAAATAATGACCTTCAAATGTTTTCAATGTTACTTCAGAGCTGCATGTTCACATTGAAAGAGCCACAGATTGTAAAAGGATAGCTAGTGAGTATCCACTTAAATTGCTCTTATAATAAACATCATGGCATTTTTACATCTTGACAACCAAATACTTCTTATTACTAGCATTAACTAAGAATGGTAGAGCTTCAAAAGTTTTATGTAACGCGATATATTTCAAATTGTCAGCTATGTTTTTCTTGGTGGGAAATGGTGAAAACATTCAGGAGAAAGAGGCAGTGATTTACATGAAAAACATCTTGCTGACTCTATAACATTTAGTGAGTGTGATAACGGACATTTTAACTATTTTTTACCTTAAAAATTGCTTTGGAACTATGCTACTTAAAACAGAAATACTTTGAAAGAATTAGGTGGTACTGGATCTAATTTGGTGAGCAAACTTTTGGTATGCACCCAATATATATTTAGAGGATGAGATACATTGTATTTATTTTTCTATAGAAATTGATTCTGAGACACTGGCCTCTTCAATTCCTGGCCTCCTTTTTCTATATAAGAAAAAAGCTAATTACATTTTTGCTTAATATGGAGGCCTACATTGATTAGATAGCCATATTTGCACTTAAAGATAGAAATTCACCACCGGAGAGCTGTGATGCCCAAAAAAAAAAAAAGAAAAGAAAAGAAATTCAGCTTGCTAAGAATTTGGCAATAAGAATTTGGTCAGTGAATGAAACTACTATTCTCTAGTCTTTCATACCTTGGTCTCAGCTTTCTTGCTTAGCTCTTAAGAAAGTCCCTATTTATTAGTATTTTATGTTTAAACAATATTTAAAAAAATCATACTGAAATCTACTTAGTACTTTTTTAGTATATGTGCCACCAAAGCAAGCACATCTTACTTAGTACTTTTTTTTTAATTTTATTGGGGCTCTTACAGCTACTACAACATTCAGTACATCATTTGTATCAAGCATATTTGCACACATATTTCCACATACATTTCCCAATATTTTCCACTTGAGCCCTTGATACAAGCTCCTCTTTAAAACAAACAAACAAACAAACAAAAAACCTCCCCTTTCCTCTCCCCCCCTTTTTTAAAAAAATTAATCATTTATTGGGGGGCCCCTACAACTCCCATCAATCCCCAACAACATCAGTTGTATGCAGGCCACTTTTACACACCCATTGCCATCATCACACTCAAAACATTCTCCCTCCCTCCAGGCCCCCAGTATCAGCTCCCTATATTACCCTTCCTCCCCACTTCCCCTTGAACCCTTAGTAATTTACAAATTATTTTTTTCATCCTGTACACTGTCCAATGTGTCCCAACACTCACTTCCCTGTTGTCCGTGCCCCAGAGAGGAGGCTACGTGTAGATCCCTGAAGTTGGTTCTCCCTTTCTATTCCTCCATCCCTCCACCCTCCTGGTATTACCGCTCCCATCACTAGTCTTGATGGATCATCTATCCTAAGTTTCCCATGTTTCCAACTTCACTGTACATCTCCTGGTCTAGCTGGATTTATGCGGTAGAATTGGGGTCATGATGGTGGGAGGCAGCATGGGAACTAGAGGAAGGTTACATATTTCATAGCTCCTGCCTTCTATCTTAACTGACTCATCTCCTCCTTGTAATCCCTCTGCAAAAGGATGTCACCTCACCTGTTGATGGGCTTTGGGTCCCCAATCTGTACTCCCCCTCATTAATAATAATATAATTTTAGCTCATTGATGCCTGACACCGGATCCCTTCACCACCTCATGATAACACAGGCTGGTGTGCTTCTTCCGTGTGGGCTTCATTGCTTCTGAGTTAGTACTTTTTTTTAGGCATCACTGTTACTTAGTACTTTTAACCAGCATAAAGAATTGTTCTGTCTTATGCAATTGAAACTGGACCCAAGAAGAGTATTTATACTTATTAAAATGATGAATATTTTAGGGAGGGCAGAAGAGTTGGGAAATGAGCTGATAACCAAGGGCTCAAGTAGAAATAAAATGTTTTGAAAATGATGGCACCATATGTACAAAAGTGCTTGACACAATGGATGGATGGATTGTGATAACTGCTATATGAGCCCTCCGCTCCAAATGATTTAAAAACAACAGCCAAAAATATTATAAATACTTTGTGGGATTAGGATAGACGTATATGAAAAATAATCTTTTTTTTTTTTTTTAATTTGCATGCAACTACTTAGTGGAAATCATGACCTATGTGACATGGAAGCTGAGCGCATTTCCTGAAAATCGAGTGATCGGAATTGGATGTAATCTGGATTCACAGAGATTACAATACATTATTGCCAACATTTTGAAAGCACAGACTTCAGCAAAAGAAGAAGTATGGGTTATTGGTGAGCAAGGAGAAGACAAAGGTGAGAAATAAATTTCTATTATGTTGAGAACCTAAATCATGGAATTTGGAATCTAGTGAGTCAAAGTGGCGGCACTTGGTTGGCTTCTGTTCCACATCAAGTGCTTTCTTACTACAGTAGTGAAGGGAGATTAGGGCTCTGTGTGGAGGCTCCCTCAGTGCCAGCAAAAGGAACTCACTGGTTTTATCAGAGGATGCCATTAAAAGGTTTCAAGATGAATGTTTTGGAAGAAGACTGAGTCCATATGTGAAAGTACCCAGGAGCACCATGTAGCTTTTGGCAGGCCGCATCTTACAAACAGTCTCTTCAAACGTCATTCACTCTCCCGTGCTTGCTTCTCTGTAAGTTTCAGATGGGGTAGGTTGCTTTTCAAAAATGGCACCTTTTGTGTTTTCTAATTTTGCCATGATGAATATGTAGTGTTTGTATATTTATTAAGAAAATTACTTTGGGGCTGAGCCACGGTGGCATAGTGATTGTGCGCGGGCCCACTGTGGCCCACTGAGTTGGAGGTTCAAATTCAGCAGCAGCTCTCCAGGAGCAAGGCTGGACCTCCTCCTCCCACCACCATGGGGCAGTGATGCCCCCTGCCAAAAAAGAAAGAAAAATCACTGCTGTCCGGTGGTGGGAGTAGGAGGCCCAGCCCCACTGCTGGAATTGAACCTCCATCCCAGTGGGCCGCAGTCCCGCGCACAACCACGACGCCACCGGGGCTCAGCCTGAAAACTACTTTAATAAAACATTAAACCTGTGTAAATATATACTGGCCATTTTGAAAGATCAGTTCCAGAAAGCGTCAGGCGATAGAATCAATACAAAACCTGAGACTGACTGGGGAGAAATACTTTTCAGGCCTCGAATTTGGCTCATTGTCACTAAATGCTAATCAATAGGACCTTCAGAAGTGGCAGGAAACAAGAACCTGGAGCAGATTTATTTGAGCAAGGGGTGTCGAGGGCATCAAGGACATTCAAGACCCTACATTTTACTTGCTACTGCCAACCATGTTTGGACCGTGCTGATCTCCCTGTTACCTGGTTTTCTATAGATCTCCCAATTAGTTTCCTCTTTCTGCTCTAGTCCGCCCTATTAAAGGTACCAGACTTAAAATATTTGCCAAAAGTTAGGGTGTTTACTAGTTGCTTTCACTTATCAACTCTGTCTTCCTAAGATACACTCACTTTTCAAAACTTTCAATTCCGTTCATTGGCCCTGAGGGAGCCTGCAAATAATGCCCTCATACAGTTATGCTGCTATAGTTACAGAGGTAGCTATGTTTTTCTAGAATTGAAAGATGCCCAAGGGACCGTCTCTATTACCTTTTGTTCTAGGAAGCTCGCAGTGGATACAGGGAAGATAGGACTAATCTGCTTAGGGGCTTCCATCTTTTAGGGTCACAAAGCCCTAAGACTCAGGACTTGTGCCACTTCACCTCATCCACAGCTTTGCTTCAACCTCAGAGCCCTTAGACTCCTGGGCCCACCTCCTCCTTAGAATCACCTCCTCCCAGCAGTCCTAAATATCATCCTTTAAGACATACATCAAGTCCTTCATACATTATGGAACTTTTTCTCACCCCATCGCGCCACTGGAGCGCTTCCTTTAAGATTAAAGCAATGCTGTTTGGGTGGTAATTAACTGCATCCTGTCTAATGACGTTTTTTTTTTTTTGCATTGCTTTGTTCTTATCCAATTTGCTTATGTTTGCGTAACTTTTCCTTATTAAAAGTGTAAATTACTGGCTAGCCCCGGTGGTGTAGTGGTTGTGCGCGGGACTGCGGCCCACTGGGTTGGAGGTTCAATTCCAGCTCCCAGGAGCAAAGGCTGGGCCTCCTACTCCCACCATCAGAGGGCAGTGATGCCTAAAAAAAAATTTTTTTTTTAATTTTTTAAAAATTTTCAAAAAAGTGTAAATTACTGGCTGGGTTTTAGTTGAAAAATGAATTCGTGTGCATTTCAAAACTTACATAGAACCAGAAGCTATGTAGTGAAAAATAATTCTTTCCTTTATGCCAGATAGCCATTCATAGAGGTAGTCAGAGCCACTGGTTTGTGTAGCCACCCAGAAATATTCCACGCATTTGCAAACGCATACATGACATTTGTCATTTTCCAACTTGTCCTTTTACTTATCAGTATGACTTGAAAATGATTATATAATGACTCAAATCTCATTCATTCTTGTTTTATTTTGTTTTGGGGCATCACTGCCCTCTGGTCTCATTCATTCTTTTAAGCTAGTAGGTTGATTATACTTTTATTTTGCCAGTCACCTTAATGAGTTAGGATATTTAAGATTGTACTATCCATAGAGAATATCCAATAGATAGTGAATGAATTAAGAACACTTCAAAATATGCTTATGACGTTCTTTTTGTTTTTCATTTCTTAGAAAATCAAACATGGTATGACTTGATAAATAAAGCCCTTATTCCAACTAAATATACTGAGTAAGGAAAGAATGTAATTGAATAGGATTTTCTTGTTAGCCTTCAAACATAGTTCGTGTTTGATTATATGAGCTTTTATCCCAGTTATAGGAATTTAATTCAGAAAATATGTGAGCACTTGCTTTACTAGGGCACTGTGCTGGCTGCTCTTGAAGCTATAGAGATGTGTACAAACCAGTCCTGATTTTTAGGTAGTTTTTGTGTGTGTGTGTGTTTTTGGGCATCACTGCCCTCAGGTGGTGGGAGTAGGAGGCTCAGCCTTTGCTCTTGTGGAGCTGGAATTGAACCTCCGTCCCAGTGGGCCGCAGTCCCGCGCACAACCACTATGCCACCGGGATTCAGCCCCAAACCAGTCCTGATTTAGGAAGCTCAAAATCTATACACAGAAAGTGACTGTAATAGAAGACAGTATTGATTTACTGTGAAAAAAAATGCAAGGAAAATTGGGATTTTTGCCAGTACTCCCTAAAACTACCTGTATCCTGCCTCTTAGCCTGTCTCCCTGGCTCCATCTAGAGGGAACCACTATGTGATCACATTTTATCATGTGTTACTATTGTTCCTTCACCAACTATAGACTGGGTAGAATGCCCCGGTGGCTCTCCGTGACTGTTCTTGGTGGGAGTAGAAAGCCTCATCTTCCTCCTGCAAAGTGACTGCTTTGATTTCAAACTGCTGACCTTGTGATTTAGCAACCTAACGCAGTACCCACTCCGCCAAGTAGGTTCACCTTGCCCCTAAACCAGGAGTGGATTCAAGGCTCCCTCTCCTGGCTTCACTGTAGACACCAGTTCTCACTCTGACTTCAGTGGAAGCCAATCACTGGTTGCATTTCTTTCATAAATGACACAGCACTACGGTCATGGTAATGACCATTATTTCCTAAAGAGATCTGTAAATTGCATTTAAATTTTACACACAACCAATTTGTTGATAAGGGAGCTTATGGCTCAATGACATTACGTGATTTACCCAGAGTCAAGCAGACTTTTGTAAGGATAGAATGGAGGTTTGAACCCTGATCGGACCACAAAACTATGCTCCTTGCTGTGATTTAAAGCTTTGAGCACAGTGTTTGGCACAGAATGAATATTCAGTAAATGATAGCAGTTATGACCATGATTGGCAAGACAGTGATAGAAAATTGGCAAGGGACATGGAAATCCATATACTTTCAAGTGAACAAACATTAAGATTGGGAAGCAAAGTTGTACAAGTAGCAGTTGGATATGTTTATATATGTGTGTATGGATATATGTATGTATGTATTTCAGAGACATGTGATAGCTGTAGCTTCAGAGAACTAATACCAATACCCTTTAGAATCTTTTTCCTGCTTCCTCTCCCTGAACCCTCATGCACTTGGCTGTCTCCTGCTTATTATTCCAGTCTGGGCTTGAGTGCCACCTCTCCCAGGAGGCCTTCCCTAATTCCCCAGTTTAAGTAAGTGTGTGCCTCTGTTATAACTATCAAACCCAGTATATTATAGTTGATATTCACAGATTTGTTTACCTTGCCAAATATTAAGTTCCTTGAGTTTACCGTGGCCGATAGTGCCCTCAGTAAGTGATGTTTCTGGCAATGAACCAATGATAACACCACCTTATTCTCACCCAGGGTCATTCAATTCATGCCACACCAAGTTAAGTGGTCAGTCATGCATATGCTTTGGAGCTGCTATTTCAGCTGTGAGCGTGAAATCATATACAAACTCCAGAGTCCCTCCAGAGAGCATGTTAGGATCCCAAGGACCCAACTTTAGAACAGTGTCTTACATCATGTGTGGGACATCAGTCTTACCTAAAATGTAGGTGTTGTATATAATGGAAAATAATTACCCCAGAGCCCTTCTTCATCAAAATGGTGGTGGCGGTGGGAATGGTGGTGGTCATAGGATTGCTGTTTTTCAAGGGTAGTGACAAAAAGACCAGAATTCATTATGTACAATATTTGAAAAGGTTGTTTAAACTGGGGCGTATTACAAGGAAGCTTCGGGGCTAGAGAAAATGAAACTATTAGATCCACCTAATCATACTTGAAATGTGTGTGTGTGTCATCACTGCCCTGGTGGGAGTAGGAAACCCAGCCTTGCTCCTGGAGAGCTGCTGCTGGATTTGAATCATCAACCCTCCGGGCTACAGTCCCGCACACAACACTACGCCACCAGGACTCAGCCCATACTTGAAATTTTTAATGACCGTGTTACCACAGAGGTGAACATTGTAAAGATTTTTTTTAACCCTTTGTTAAACTTTATCTCACTTCCTAAGCATGCTTTTTTCATGGCTTTTAGAAATCAGGACCCTGGTAAAATAAAGAAGTTGATATCGACATATCTAAATCAAATACCAGTGATAACTCAACAATTTTGTTTTGTGTGTGCTCCTTACCACTTATAGTGGTAAGAGCTCTGTAACTGCATTTCATTCAGCAATAATCCTTCCCATTTTTGAAAAAATACTTTGACTAAACTAATGATGTCCCTACGTTTAAAGAGTGTCAGAGAGGGTTCTCTAGAGAAATAAAACCAGGACACTAGTAATTCTTTTTGTATATTTATATGTAGAGAAGGGTATATTAGATAAGAAAGAAACAATTAACTAATCTATAAAGCAGTACAGATTGCTCGGGGCAATTCACTTGCGTGAGGTAACTAGAAGACTGGCAGTCCTTCAAGTCTTGAGGGCCGCTGAGTAGTCCTCTGTAGAGCAATTCAGTCTATCTGGTCACAGGCAGCAAACAGCAGAGCACGTCACCAACAGTCAGCCAGATGACAGCGTCCAACAGTGCCCAGCTCAAGAGATTTATATCCCTGGAGCGTGGCGAAGTAGGGCTTGGAGGATCCTCAACTCACAGCTCCACAGTCCACGATTAGGTGTCCCATGGATAGTGTTGTTTGGAGGTTGAGGCACAGGACGAACAAAACAGCTAGCTGGTCCAAAGATCCGAAAACAAGAGAGAGGCCAGGACGCGCTGAACCCTTTCTATCTCTGCCCTTCAATTCATCCTGTGTGTTCATTGACTGTGCTATCACAACAGACCCACCAATCTTCTGTGGCCATGTTGGCATAACAAACCTACCCATCAGAAAGAGAAAATATTTCTTTGTGTGTGTGTGGCATTACTGCCTTGGTGGAAGTAGGAAGCCCAGCCTTGCTCCTGGAAAGCTGCTGCTGGATTTGAGCCATCAACCCTGTGGACCGCAGTCCTATACACAACCACTACGCCACCAGGGCTCACCCAGAGAAAATATTTCTTCTATAAATTATCTCATCCAGGTAGAACCTTTTTTTTTTTAATTCCTTACTTTCTGTCCATATGTATCAGTTTTTTCTTTTTTTGGGGGGAGGGGGTGCATTACTGCCCTCTGGTGGTCTTGGGAGCTACCCAGCACAGCTCCTGAGAGCCGCCGCGGGCCGTACTCCCACACTCAACCACTTATACCACCAGGGCTCAGCCTTTTTTCATATGATGAGTCTGGCTTTTACTTTTTTAGATAACGGGAAAACTTTTAAAACTTTCCTAGGTTTTTCCACTTCACTATTGCATCCATAGTGCTTTTTTTTTTTTTTTTTTTAAGGGGGTGGCATCACTGCCCTGGTGGGAGTAGGAAGCCCAGCCTTACTTCTGGAGCTACTGGTGGACTTCAACTGCCAACCCTGTGGGCCACATTCCTGCACACCACTACGCCACCGGGGCTCAACCCCATAGTGCTTTTCTTTGTTACTAAATAAACTGTACATTGTGCAAGGCCAGCTCTGTAGCACCTTCTGTGCAGCCAGTCCTGTGCTGGAGCATATGTGCCCAAGGTGGCCAAGGACAAGCGTGGTTGCTGTTCTCCCAAGTTCGCAATCGAAGGAAGGGGACATCTGGGTGCGTGAGGAGTTCTTTGTCATAGAGGTTGTCCTTACTGTGAAAGTTAACAAATTTGTGTTTTAAACAGAAAATAATAAGGCATATTTGAGTATATTTTTGTTTTTTGGTTTTTGGTTTTTTGGGGGGGGGCATCACTGCCCTCTGGTGGTGGGAGTAGGAGGCCCAGCCTTTGCTCCGTGGAGCTGGAATCGAACCTCCATCCCAGTGGGCCGCAGTCCCGCACACAACCACTATGCCACCAGGGCTTAGCCCTATATTTTTGTTTTATCTATAGCTTAGTACTGAAGATTGTGTTCCCCTAAAGGAAAAGCAAATGAATATCAGACAGGCTTCAAAATGTGATTGGCATTTCTGATATAATATCCAAATCTGGTATCCACATCGAGCTCTGCACACAGCTTTGATCTTTGAGGGGGTTAAACCTAAAGGGGAGAGGGGAGGAGATGGGTATTGCAGGTGTTCGTGGAAAACAGGAGCCAGTCTCTGACAAGCTGTGGAAATTCGAGCTCCAAAGAAATGACCAAATGAATCATCTTCTGGTAAAGCGAAACGCCTTTGTGCTGTTCCCAGAAGAACAACGACCGAGGGCTTCTCCACTTGAGAGCTGGGGACCCACAGCCGGCGGAAGAGAACAAGCCTGCCCGCACAAGGGCTGCTGGCTCTTGGTGAACGGGGTAGGAGGCGAATAAAGCAGGAGTCTCTGAGTTGACTTGGGGGATTATAGTTGAACATGTTTATTTGTGCCAGGCAGTTGGTGCGACATATCCATTGCCAGCAATGGGAAAATTTAACCGTTGCTAGTCAGGGGGAAATCTTTGACATCTGCCCTGTTGCCCATTGTTGTCACCACTGTACCAATCCATTTGGTTGATCTTCCTTTTTTTTTTTTTCTTCCTTCGGACTCTCAAGAGGCAGTCATTCAAACACAACAAGGGGATACTGCCTGGGTTCGCATCAGGAAAGGTGTGTTTCAGGGATGTGTTCTCTAAGCACACCTATTCACTCTGTATACTGAGCAGTTAGAGTGGGCCTGTATTCTGAAGCACAAGGCACAAGGATTGGAGAAAGGCTAAATAACAACCTGAGATCTTCAAATGGCACAACTCTACTGTCAGGAAATGAAGATACACTGTTGTCGTGACAAATAGCCGGAATGCCCCTTAGGAGGGAGGATAGTGAGACTTCCTCTCATGTCTTTTGGACCAAGAGACCCATCCCAGAAAAGGACATCATGCTTCCTCAAGTGTAGGGTCGACATAATCGATGAAGAGCCTCAGCAGACTGGATGAACATAGAAGGTGCAACAGTGGGCTCTGGCGTGAAGATCTGTGAAGGCTCGCACAGGACCAGGCATTGTTTCCATCTGTTGTATTCAGGGTCAGGGGGAAAAGGCCTTAGTGCTGGTACCTTGGATTGCAAAATTATCATTATTTCTATTCCTAAGAAATTCGTTGGCAAAATAAATTTTTCTTCAATTTTTAGTGCCCACATGGAGTGGCCAAGAAGAGGCAGCAGGCCATAACTGCAAGGTGCAGCTGTCCAACAGGTAATACTGAGTGCAGACTTGCATTTCTCCAATGAAAAGTTATATACTTCATAGCTAGCCTGAGAACTGTGTGCATAGCATGTACTTAGCAGATTTATGCAAACAAAATTCACTAGTAAGACAGAAGTACAAAGAGAGCAGTGCTTAAGTCTGGTCAACTTAAAGGACAGACATTTTCCTTTTTTGTCAACAGTTTTTCCTGCTTCTGTATCTCAACATCTGAGAATATTAAGTGTTTTTTTTTTTAATTATTATTATTAATTTTTTTTTTTTTAGGCATCACTGCCCTGGTGGTGGGAGTAGGAGGCCCAGCCTTTGCTCCTGTGAGCAGGAATTGAACCTCCATCCCAGTGGGCCGCAGTCCCGTGCACAACCACTACGCCACCGGGGCTCAGCTATTAAATGTTCTTAATGTAGTGCAGAATTTGTCTTAAAATACAGTGCTTACTAATCAGATATAAATATATTTGGGAATTATTCTACTAGGAATGAATTGGTCCATGTTATGTGTTTGGGCAAAACAGAGATCTTTGTGTCTCTTGCCTTTATGCTGAAGCCTTCTAAGCTTCTGTGCTCAGTAAGCCAGATGCTACATACTATAGAGTGGAACACTCTACACTAGATATTTTCATACCCTTTGTTATTCCACCATAGTAGGGTTTCCTCCTGAGTGGTGGAGACTGTTGGGCTTTTCAGTCTCTCAGTTTGTGGTTTGTAGACTATAACAACTGGAAAGAGTCTTCTCATGCTAACTGAGGAGGTATTAGGTGGGAAATCCATTCTAGTCTGATTCCCTATAAAACTCATCACACACAAATTTTAGAAGGAAGAAACTCAAGCATTTTGATGGATATCTTTTTTGTGCTTACAAAAGGAATCTGCTTATTATAGAACTTCATATACTGTGAATATTTATTAAATAGAAAGTGAAAATCTGGGGTAATCCTATCCTCCAGACACAGCTACTATTGACAGTTTAGTGTCTGCTTGTCCAAACTTTATTCGGTTCTTCCACACATGCATACACATATTATCATTCTTTTTATAATAGCAGGTTTATGTTATTCATCCTATCTTATTTCTTAATGATGCATCTTAGACATCTTTTTATATTGTACATGTAAATCTACTTTATTCTTCTCAACAGCTATATAGTTTTACATTTGGTAGTGATTTAGTTAACCAATTCCCTTTTAATAGGTGGTTTCCTAATTTTTGCTACCTTAAAAAAGGTTGTGGCAAACAAGCTTGTATGTCATATCTTTGTATAATTGAGCATATTTTTCTAAGCTAAATTCCTAGAAAAAAATTTCCAGATCAAATATTTCACCTCCTTAAATGTCTCTCCAGCAGAAAGCCTCATTCTGCAGAGCAGCTGCTGGGTTCAATGTGGACTTGCAGTTGGCAATTCTCCACAATGATTTATCTGGGTTTTTTTTTCATCTTTTCCAGTTTTGATGGGCAGCACTAACATTTAATGGTTAGCCAGGTTTATAGTTTAGAGGTAGTGAGATACTCTTACTAGTCTATCTGTGCTTTTCCTTTGGGAACTGTTGTCTGGTATTTAAAGAATATAACTAATTAATAGATTATCTGTATGCTTTCATAACAATTTCCATGTAACTTACTTTTGTGCTTAAAAAATACAGAGTGGGGCTGAACCCCGGTGGCGTAAGTGGTGGAGTGCGGGACTGCGGCCTGCAGGCTTGGCGGTTCAAATCCAGTGGCGACTCTCAGGAGCAGCACTGGGTAGCGCCCACGACCACCAGAGGCAGTGATGCCCACACACACACACAAAAAAATACATAGTAACTCCTTAAACAAAATATAAAACTAAACGTACATTTTCTGAGTCTTCTTTGTTTTTTAGAGCCATGGAAATACTAAGAGTAAAAGGTCAAAAATCCTGGTCTGTTGGACTATCGGTAGCTGACCTGGTTGACAGTATTGTGAACAATAAAAAGAAAGTGCATTCTGTATCAATTTTAGCAAAGGTAATTGCTATTCTCATTCTCTCATTATATTCTTAAACTTTATTATTAGTATGAAACCAGCAATAGTTCTGTTCACACAAAATTTCCATCTTCAATGCCACCAGCTTTTAGAATAACACAGGCAGGAAGCAGAATAGTCTTAGCCCTATCTTGCATGGCTGGGATAAGTTCTAGACTTCTACTAGGCTATACTTGCCTTACAAGCCCATCTCATTTTGGAAAATGTACAAAAATTCATATGTGTGTGTGTGTGTGTGTGTGTGTGAAGTACTTACAACTTCTCAGCATCAATTTTTCATTTCTAGCCTCCAGAGAGGTCAGGTTTTCCTTTACCACTTTACCTCAAATGCAAATTCCCTAGAGTATAAGTAAAAGAGTCCTGATTGACACCTCAATGGTTAAGTACTCGGCTGCTAACTACAAGGTCAGTGGTTTGAACCCACCAGCGGCTTGGTGAGAGAAAAGATGTGGAGACAGCTCCAATAAATACGACAGCCTAGGGAAGCCTCTGGGCAACCCTGCTCTGTTCTGTAGGTCTCCACAAGCCAGATTCAACTCGAGAGCACGGAGCAGCAAAGCGCAGTTCAGAGGCCCACTGCTCGCCTAAGTGTTCTTGGAAACTTGGGGGTGCTCAGAGGATAACACAGCACAGGAGAAGTTAAAGCAGGTACTGTTTGACTTCACCCAGAGGCTCTGCTGTATCCTCACCAACCCACACTGACCATCTGAATTTCTTAACCAGTTTGGCCCCTCACAAAGAACACATCTTTGATCAAATCCTTTTTGTGTGTTAGAAACTTCAGAAATAATGTCTTGAACTTAGAGAAGAATGACCCCTGTCCCCCCTAAAAAAAAACCAAGCCTTTCAGTTCAATTCATAACACTTTAGTGTTAGGGCTACAGAAGTAATAGCATGTCTGTGTCTTGTGATCGTAACTTTGGGGGCAGTGATTCGACTCTGCTGTAACCTTTATTTTTCATCTCAGGGACATCATGACATTGATAGTGAAGTGTTTTTAAGCTTGCCTTGCATCCTTGGAAGCAATGGAGTCTCTGAAGTCATCAAAACCAAAGCTAAAGAAGATATAGTGGCTGCAAAACTCCAAAGCAGTGCATCATCAATCCACAGTTTCCAGCAGCAATTAAAACTGTGACCCTACACTTTGAAGTTACCCGAAAAGAAAGGTCATCTGTCTTTGTCAACGAATGTGGGGTTAACAGCTTCTGCATCTGATTACCTACTGTTACAAACTGCCTGCTTGTTGGAGGTGTCGTCTTAGTTAGCTTTAGTGTGAATCCCTTAGTGTAAAATGGGGAGTTTGTTTTTTTAATCTAGTTTTCTTTAGAGTTCTTGAGATATGTACACCATATTTTGGACTTACAGCAGTGATACATCTGCAGTGTGCATAATTTTAAACTGTATCTCCGAAACTAGAAACACGTTCAGCACATTGGGAATATTTTGAAAATGATCAGTTTGTAAAAGAAAATTACCTCAATTCCAGCAGTGGGGCTGGGCCTCCTACTCCCACCACTGGAGAGTAGTGATGCAAAAAAAAAAAAAAGAAAATTACCTTTTGGCTTTTATATAGTAAGTGAAAGCTGAGCAGTTTACTGTAAAGCCAAAATAGGAGGCATTCCCTAAGAACCACTGGTCCAATATGAGGGAGATTGAATGGACTGATGGTTTTGAGCAAACCCTTCCATCATTCCTGAAGAAGTGGCTCAGAGTCTGTCCACTTTGGTGATGGGCCCCCATTCCTTCCTATGTGGAGATGGCATGTCATTACACTTGTCACAGGCAACTAATAATGATAGCTAACAGTAACACTCTTTCTATATCAAGCAGCATCATGAGCACTTTATATTTAACTTATTGAATCCTTAGTAATGCAGCGAGGTGTAGGGACTATTATCATCCTCATCCTACAGAGGAGTAAATTCAGGTTTAAGTGCCCAAGATCTCATGACTACTAAGTGACACTTAGACATTACAATTTGTTCTTTGAGGCACCAGAGGAGGGTAAAGGTGTAACAATAAGAATAGTTATTACCAGACAAGAACACCACAGTACTTTCTGTGCACTGTGGAAGAATTGCTCTCATTCTCATGTAGGAACTTTTATCTTTTTAAACATAGTTTTTGGAGAGATTACTTCCCTGTTTTCTCAGATTGGGAACTGACAGAGTAATTATGCACTGAAGTAGGCATTTAATTTATTTTGCTATTCAGTTGGTATTGTCTGAGCACCTGCTACAAACCAGGCACCAACGTAGGACTATGGATAGACATGATGACGAACAAACCTGGTCATGGTACAAGGAAAACCTCATTGCCCTTATATTTCTAGTATGGGAAACAGTAATTAAATAATCTCACAAATGCATGCACAACTGCAAATATAAGTAGTGTGAAGAAATTCAACATGCTTTGAGGGTATGTTAAAGGGAAACCCAAAACTTTTGAGGAAGTCGGGGGCTAGGCAAGGGTGGACACATGCTAGGTAAAAGGAGACAGTCAGCCCATTGTTGACTTAGTATAATAATGGATGTTTATAATGATGATTGCACCCTGGTGATGTAGTGGCTTACAAGTTGACTGCCAACCACAAGGTTAGTGGTTTGACCCCACCAGTTCCTTCATGGGAATAATCTGTGCCTTTCTCCTCCTGTAAAGATTTATAACAAAGGGACAGCCCTACTCTGTCCTCCAGGGTTGTTCTGCACTGGAATCAATCCATGGCAGTAGGTTACACTGAGAAGTCTAAATCATCAACGAAAGTATCATGTTTGTGAAAGGAGAGGTATATTGTACATGCTTGGGGTATATTTGATGTATTTGAGAAAACTTGTACCAAAATGAGTAAGATTATTTTACATCTGAAGAGATAAGCTTTTGTTGTGTAATTTTGCTACACATTTTGATGTTGCTCCAAAACTATGTCTTCCTTGTCCATTTGTATGAAGTGAGAAAGTAACACTGAAAGAGTTATTTCCTGGGCTTTAAAAATTAACCTTTCTAATGTCTGAGGACATTCTTGAACAATAATATTGTCTAATAATCACCACAAATTCACTAGAACAACCTTCTATTGTACCAATTCCTGTGTGAGGATTTGAGTGTTCATATACTGTGGAAGCCCACAGTATAGAAGTTTTATTGCACGCCTTTCAGAGTTGAGCATTAGTAAACATTTTGTAAGCCTTCTGTGAAGTCAAGAAGCAATACTGTTACCACTACCACTCCACTATGATTTGGTGATAATTTGGAATTCTTGTTTTTCTTTTTCCAAAATCAATTGGTGTCTCTTCTCATGTTTTTTTTGTCTTTTATATTGTAGCAAAAGATAAATCATATTTCTATTTACACTGTAGCCCTCCAATTTGGAGAATAATCAATAAAATATTGATTTTAAATTCAATATGCCTACTTTATTAAGCAGACAGAAATATGTCTAGGTAGAAGTGAGATTCTGTCATATAATTTAATTATTGGGGGCTCTTACCATATAATTTTTTAATGATTATTCGTTCTTGATTTTATTGGGGGACTCTTACAATTTTTTCTTACAGCTCTTATAACAGTCAATACATCATTTATATCAAACATATTTGTACACTTCGCCATATTCATTTCCAAATATTTTCCACTTGAGCCCTTGGTATAAGCTCCTCTTTCCCTCTCCCTTTTTTTTTTTTTTTTTGGCATCACTGCTCTCCGGTGGTGGGAGTAGGAGGCCCAGCCCCACTGCTGGAATTGAACCTCTGTCCCAGTGGGCTGCAGTCCCGCGCATAACCACTACGCCACTGGGGCTCAGCCCCCCTTTTTTTTTAATGAATCATTTTATTGGGGGCTTCTGTCACATAATTTATAGCATATTTAAGATATTATTATTTCAAGTAGCTTCAGTGCCAAATGAGACTGGGTTTTAAAAGTTGGGAATTTCTTTTTTTTTTGGGGGGGTGCATCACTGCTCTCTGGTGGTGGGAGTAGGAGGGCCAGCCCCACTGCTGGAATTGAACCTCTGTCCCAGTGGGCCGCAGTCCCCCGCACAACCACTATGCCACCGGGGCTCAGCCCGGGGATTTCTTTTTAATTGTAATAATTTTTCAGTAAAAACTCATTTTTGTGTGGCATCACTGCCCTGGTGGGAGTAGGAAGCGCAGCCTTGCTCCTGGAGAGCTGCTGCTGGATTTGAACTGTCAACCCTGTGGGCCGGGCTGGATTTGAACTGTCAATCCTGTGGGCCGCAGTCCGGCACACAATCACTAGGCCACCAGGGCTCAGCCTCAGTAAAAATTCTTTTAAAAGCTCCTTGTACCTACAATCCTCCCATCCTTGTTCCTCTGTCCATAAAAGCAGAGTTACTCTAATAGAAAGAACTTTTAAGAAAGCTGTGGCTTTAAGAGCAGTTTGAAAGCCATATTCATTTTAAGTGCCATAAAACAGCATATGCAATAGAAGGGCAGATAGTCATCTATGATTTGGTTAGAATTCAGCTGTATGCTCAACATACATATTGTGTCCATATCCAAAAATAATATCTTTTGGGACAGTTATGTGTCTGTGTTGACAATAATTTAAAATTTTGCCTCCATCTGGTTTCCATCAGGCCCTCTGTGAACGTGGTCTTCACTTAGATGCCAACTTAGATGGGAACTTCTTCATAAGTACTATACTAAATTCCTCCATATAACTCTTACTTCATATCTACCTTGGTTAGCTATAACAAATATCCCACGTGCTTTAACAAACTTGAAGTGGGTAAAAGGCCAGGTCTAGGACACCAGTTGTAGGGAAAGGCTTTTTGTCACCTCTGAGGGAAGGTCCTTGTCTCAACATTTGGGAGCTACATTCTATATATCTCCATGTTTTGCCACCAGTTCTCTGGGTCTCGGAGGTTCTCAGTACAAAGACCCTGGGTCCAAAGGCTCTGTTCACGGCCCTTTTTTGGTGTCTCAGCTCACTCCCCTTTCCTTTTCTCTTGTAAGATAAAGTTGATGCAGGAGTCCAGGAAAGTCTCCTGACCTTGAATGGAGGCTATGACCTTAAGGGTATTGCACCCCACCCTAAACCCCTCACAACTGCTTAGCCCATTACCTTGGATCACATCCTGGGGGATGATTACATAACTCCCAAACCACTAAAAACCATGGCCCAGGCAAACTGACAGTTCAAACCATGCTATCAGAAACCCCAATCTTTACTATGTGTGACAAAACACTTAAAAAGTGATGTGAAGTAACAGTGAGTGAATGTGAAGTGATAGAAATTCAATCAATGAACAAATTACTACTCCTGTACTGTACAAGGCAATGATGGTCTGAATGTCATCCTGCTTTCGTGGTAAGCAAGTAAATACATTATGTTGCTGTCAGATGGTGTAGTCGCCCAGACTCAAAAGTAACATTATGCCTAATGTCTGAGTTGATTGTGACTGTTCATGTGAGCCTACTCTATTTTACCAACCATGTCATTTTCTAGCAATTAGCCTTTTCTGGTCCAGCAAAGTCATTCTGGAATATTCACTTCAGTTGTAAACAGTAAAATGAAAATTAATCATTTATGCTTAGGCCTAAATTCTGACTTAATTTTTTTTGGTTTTTGTTTTTGGGGCATCACTGCCCTCTGGTGGTGGGAGTAGGAGGCCCAGCCTTGCTGCTGGATTTGAACCTCCAACCCAGTGGACCGCAGTCCCGTGCACAACCACTGTGTCACCGGGGCTCAGCCCAACTTAATTTCTTTCTAGCGAAGAAATCACTGTACCCTCGCCTTAGTTACCTTTGACTCCAAGTTAACTCCCCAACCCGTGGCCTCCCATTTGATGAGTCAATAACTAAAGTTCACTCGGTAGCCTTTCATACGTCTTCCCCACCCTCTACCTGTCTCAGTCTAAGAGCAACTCGGAATTACCCCTTTTATCCCGGCCCAGCCTTGCCCACCCCGTTCGCCACGTCTGGCACACGAGGATAGTCGGTCAGACGCCCCACCCCAAGGTGGGCGCCAATCCCCGGTCTTGGTCACGCATCTCCGGAAGGCGGCCTCGGAAGTGACGTAGAGGAAGCGGAAGTGCCACGCTGGCCGTTGACTTCCGGTGGCTGGAGGCTGGGGGGGCGGGGGGCTGGCGACTCTGTGTGCGATTGTGTGGGGCGACCTGGGGCAACCCGGGAGCGGCTGAGCCTCTGCCTGCGGGGACGGGAGTCACGAGGCGGCCGCCATGGCGGTGTCGGAGAGCCAGCTCAAGAAAATGGTGTCTAAGGTGAGGCCGCCGCGCGCTCGCAGCCCCGCGCGCGCCCTCCGCCCCTCCCCGCCCGGCCCGGCTCGGCCCGGCCCAGCGAGCCGCTCGGGCCGTCTGGAAGCTCTGGGCGGCTTTGGGACCACCCCTCACCCCAGCCTGGGGGTGGCGGTCGCTTGGCGCCGGTCGCCCCGATTGGGAGCGGAGAAGGGGCCGCGGTGTCGGCGGAGAAAGGCGCGGAGCCGAGGCCACCTGCGGGCGCGCCCGCCCGTCCGCCCGTCTCTCTTTGGGAGAGTTTGGAGCTGTCTGTGGGGTCGGGTCGTCGTTGTCGCTAACGTTGTGTGGGGACACGGAGACCGACGCTGGTAGTTGATTCCGTTCTTGATCTGGGACAGTCGACCGTCCTGCGCTCCTGCCGTCGGGAAGCGGCGACCCGGCCCGCCCCTCCTCGAACCCGGCCGGAGGCGTGCAAATCCCCTACTCCTGAGTCGGACGAGTTCCGTAACTGTAGCTGGAAACGACTCCATTATAGACAGACGCTGACTCGATCACCCCACATCCCCGTTTCTCACGACCCCGGGGGAGCGAAGTCGAATCCCCGCCCTCTCTCGGGGACGTGGTTTTGCTGAGACTAGCCACCCTACATTGTCTGCGGCTTCTTCGGTGTATTTATGCCCTTGATCTTCGTTGACAGCCTTCAGGATGAAAGACCGCCTTGTGTCTTGTACCCCCGCTTTGTTTCTTAAGCAGCGAGGCAATTTGGATTCAAAAGCCGTAATGTACCCTCATCACTTTTTCAGATTTGAAACCTGACGTCAGATAATGGGAATGTTTGAGTTTTGCTTTATTTTAACAAAGGTAATTAGAATGGGTGGATCCGAAGCCCTTTTGAGGGTTGGATCTGCTTCAGTTCAACTTAATAACTCTCAATCTTTTGTCAGAACAAGAGTGGTAGAAATGGAAGTAGCTTAAGCGATTTTTAAAAAGTTGCCCACCACTCCCACTCCACCCTTCCCACCCCAAGTGAGATAGATGCCACAGCCCTGCTGAAAAGTAGATAATGTATGGAAACAGGATTTGTGAGATAATTCATTTCTTTACTGTCCAATCGGATAGTCTAGGCTTCCTGAAGGTTTTTTTTAAAAAAATAAAGTAGGTGTTCTTCACTGTGGAGGTTTTGGGGGACACCAGATCATAGTGGCTCAAGTAAAAGTCTTTATCGTAACTTTTTAACTTCACATTACATGCACAAAACCCAGTTTATTGTCTTATATGCTCCGTAACTAAAGAGTGTGTACTCTTTTGTGATCTTTTAAGTTCATAGAAGTCTTTACATTTTATCTGACTTGAGTTTAAGAACTTAATTCTTTGATTGACTAGCTTTATCTGCCCAGTTCCAAATAGTGTGAAATTATTACAAAATTAATTTAACTCACAAGACAAGTTGATACTTGCAAAAACTCAAGAAATAAGAAAGTAGATATAGTAGACATTGAAAATGCCCCCTACCCTTACAGTGGAATAATAGCCATAAAAACCTCACTGACACCTAGTTGGTTCTGACAATGTAGAAGTAACCCTCTTGGGTGTCCAAAGAAATCATAACTCTTCGCAGCTGTAAGAAGCCTTGTCTCTCGACCTCAGAGCAGCTAGTGGTTTCAAACTGCAGATCTTGTAATTAGCAGCCACACAATCATCCTGCCACCACAGTGGGTATAAGAAGACCAATAAGTTTACTACACACAACGCACTGTTTTAGGCTCTAGGAAAACAGCAGTGAACAAAGCAAACAAAATGCTTTGCACTTCAGAACTTAAATTTTCACGAGAGGAGAGAGTGAACAAGTTAGTGATTAGACGAAATGGTATGTTAGAAAAGTGATCTGTGCTTTGGCGGAAGTTAAAGCTGAAAAGGGAGATAAGAATGCTGAGTGTTGCACTGTGGGGCCCTGGTGGCATTGTGGATTATTGGTTGGGCTGCTAAACATTTGCAAGGTCAGTTGTTCAAATCCACTGGCAGATATGTAGATGAAAGATGAGGCTATCAGTTCCTATAAAAATGTGTGGTTATCGCCTGAGCCCTGGTGGCGTAGTGGTTGTGTGCAGTACTGTGGCCCTCGGGGTTGTTGGTTCAAATCCAGCAGCAGCTCTCCAGAAGCAAGGCTGGGCTTCCTACTCCCATCAGGACAGTGATGCCACAAAAAAAAAAAAAGAAAAAAAGTAAGGTTTTCAGAATCCCAACACAGTGCTGTTGTGAGTCAAGTTTGATTCAGTGGCTTGGATTTGCTTTTGGATTAATAAAGACATTTCTGAGAACAACTTAAGCAGACTCTTGAGAAGGAAGTTATGAAACCATCTAGGGTAACTCTCCAGAAAGAAGGAAAAACAAGTAAAAACTGAGTCAGCAATTCTCCATGCATGATTGGGGAACAGTAAAGGAGCCTGAGCTGGAGTGAGCAAGGGGAGAAGTAGCTGTGATACTAAAAGCGTGATAGTCACTCGAGTTTTGAGGGTCTTGCAGACCATTCTAGTAACTTAGGCATTTACTTGGAGTATAGTGAGAAACCATTGATCGGTTTTAACTTTTAACTAGATTGCTTTAGCTGCCAGATTGAAAATAGACAGCAAAGAACAGAGCAACACCTAATTCATAAGAAATACAAATTATAAAGTGGCATACTAAGCTACACCAAGGTGAAGCAGTTACGCAAAACTATAGGACAAATGAATAGATGTTTTCAAAACCAAGTTTTAAGAGGTAAAAACAAATATGTCAGCTGATAAAACTGGTAAGTAAATGAAGCATATATCTGTACACTGGAATATTATTCGGCAATAGAAAAGAGTGAAGTACAGCTATGTGCTACAACATGGATGAACATTAAAGACCTTATATCAGGACTGAGCCCCGGTGGCTTAATGGTTGTGCACAGGACTGCGACCCACTGGGATGGAGGTTCAAATCCAGCAGCAAGGCTGGGCCTCCTACTCCCACCATCAGAGGGCAGTGATGCCCCCCCCAAAAAAGACCTTTTACCAGGGGTGCTCACACTGTCAGCATACAAGCTACTTATAAAATCAAGTCAAAATGATCTACCAACTATAAAAATGCAAAGCATATACTTATTTATTACATTTATTCATAAATGCATTGAGAATTCTTTATATGTACAATGTATGTTTATGTACTTTGCATAACCGCATGAGTCCATATTGCACAACAAAACAATCAACTATGTACATTTTTTGTCATTGCCTGAGTTTACTCTGATGACTTGCACTGAATGGAATGAGCTAGGGATGCATAATATGGACAGTAGCTACTGTCAATCAGCTTCAAGCACACTTCCAAATGATCATCAGTCATGGAGGAACGGGGCTCGGACTTAATGATCTTGCTGTGGGAAAAGACGGACTCACACAAATAGGGCCGAATAATGCAGTCAAGGAGGTAGCACATTTTCTCATGTTTGGGTACTCTCCCTCTGTAAGTTCCAGAACTGTTCATGCACTTTGGACTTCAGCTAAATGTCAGTTTGCAGTGTCAAAATCTCCCAATCCTTATGAAAGTGATACGTTTTTGTCTTTTTACTTGGTCCAGCGCCCCCACTCATTTTAATAATCCTTCTATTTAAGAGAAAGAAAACCAATGTCTAAAAATTGGCCATAACTTAGCTTGTCAGTTTTGCTGCTGCACTTTGCGCAATTGTTTGTACATGCATTTGACACCTAAGATTGCATCTGATTGACTGTGCTGTATATCAATTAAGTGATGGAATTGATGATAGAATAAATGCCATGCTATCTACCCATACCACATTTGTGATCAACTAGTAGGTTGCCATCGACGTTTTGACCACCCCTACCTTATACTAAGTGAAAGAAGCTAGGCACAAAGACTACTTTTTTTTTTTTTTTTTTAGGCATCACTGCCCTGGTCGTGGGAGTAGGAGGCCCAGCCTTTGCTCCTGGGAGCCAGAATCGAACCTCCATCCCAGTGGGCCGCAGTCCCGCGCACAACCACTACACCACCGGGGCTCAGCCCTAAGACCACATATTTTTAATTCCATTTTATGAAATGTCCAGAATAGGCAAATCTGTAGAGATAGTAGCTTTGTGGTTTTCTAGAGCTGGAGAAAGTGGGACTATGAGAAAAAGCTGGTTAAGACACAGAACTTTATTGGAGGTGATGAAATTGATTGTGGGCCTGGTTGCCCAACAAAATCATTAATTTTTGTACTTTAAATGCATAAAGTATTGATCTTTCCAAAGCTATAACAAAAAAAGATAGGGAGAATCTATAGATTAAAATTATGGGGCTGAGCCCTGGTGGCGTAGTGCTTGTGCGCAGGACTGCGACCCACTGGGATGGAAGTTCAATTCCAGCAGCAGGCTCCACAGGAGCAAAGGCTGGGCCTCCTACTCCCACCATCAGAGGGCAGTGATGCCTAAAATTTAAAAATTTTTTTAAAATTATGTCGATATTAGAATATGTACGCTTTATCTGCATGCACATATGTTCACACTCTGATACCTCAGTTGTTGAACTCACTTTATTCCAAATTCATGTTTGAACACCTAAAAGTTTGAGAGCTGAACATATTTTTCTCATAAGAAATAATAGAAAACCAAGTAATTGGTTCTTATGCCCCCAAATTACTTATAAATTCACTGGAAATGTTAACCTTCTCGGTTTTACTGCTGGTTTCACTAACTTTCTTTTGAGCCATGTTCCCAATATTTTATTCAATTGAAGTACACTGAAAGCACCGTGACCAATATTTTAATGTATTGACACAAGCCTTAAATCTGAACAAGAGCAGCACTTGGACTGAATGAAGCATGGTCACCCCTCTGTGGTCTCTGCGAGTGAGACTGGATATGTGACTCACTCTTGGCCCATATAGGTTTTTTCAGTTCAACTATCAAGCAGAGTCACAAACTCTGAGTGACTTTTTTCAAATTTTGCTATTATGGTAGTGTACAGTTCAAACTTGGAGCCATTCAACAACCAAGGTTATCACTCTGTATCTAAAACGAGAGGATATTTCATCTGGCAAAGTGTGGTGGAGTTTTTCTGCATTTTCTTTTAAGTCTGTTTTACCTCTGGGATGGCAGTTCACCAGCCATTCCAGGGGAAAGAACTAAGGCTGCCTGCTTCCATAAAGCTAGCCTTTTTTTTTTTTTTTTTTAAGCTAGACTTTTAAAGTTTATTGTGACTCAGGTAAAGGCTTACAGAATAGATAGCTTCTCATTCAGCAACTCACATTTTGTTTCAATGCATCCATTGCTGTTCTCTGTGTACCATCACATCCCTGGGCTTCCCCGTATTTCTTGTTTCCATCCCTCCCCCTAACCTAACCCATAGTACATATTATCTTTTATCTTAAATAGTACATATTATCCTTTCATCTTAAATAGTTGAGTATTTTAGTGCTGCAATGAATTCCCTCTCAGACTTGAAGGGTATCTAAGGGCCATAGTTTAGGGGTGTCCCACCAGTCTCTGCAGCTAGTAAGCCTGGTGCCTTAGGATTTTGAGTTCTGTTCCATGTTTTTCTTGTACGCTATCCAGGACATTCTAATGTAATCCTTTTCAGCAGCAGTCCGCAAACCTTTTAAACAGTGGGCCAATTCACTGTCTCTCAGACTGTTGGAGGGCCGGACTGTAGTTTTAAAAAACTATGAACAAATTCACTGCGGGGCCAGGATGAGTCGGCTGCTCAGCAGGAAGGGAGCAGCAGCAAAAACACCAGTGAGCCACTTGTGGGCTGCGGGCCGTAGTTTGAGGCCCCCTGCTTTCCAGAGCAGTTTGTAGTGGTAGCCAGGCACCTTGTAAATTCTTCTGTTCTTGGGGTTGTAAAGATTGATGTTAATGTGGCTTATTCATCCATTAGACTGATTTTTCCACATCTTTGATTTTCTTTACTCTGCTTTCCCTGAGACCAGTGGTTGCACTTTAGGAGGTTGTTTAAGAGCATTTAAGATCCCAGTTGCTACTCACCAAAGTAGGATATAGACCAGTGTTTACCAAAGTGGATGATGATACCACCCAGGTGTTGGAGTGATGGGGAGGGGGGAGGGGGGGTGCGCAAAAGCAGATACCTATACTTTAGCTTGGATTTGGGAGCTGTAGTAGAAATATTTTTCAGTGGGTGCTAAAAATATGTGTGTGGGGGGGTGCATGTGCACGTGTGTGTACATAGGCACACACGTATTTATCCCTGAAGAGGGGGTGGTAGGCCAAAGAAGTTTGGGAACCCAAGATGTAGAAAATTGTCTGTGTGAACTGTATATGTACGTCAGTTGATCTCAGTGTCCTCTAGAACTATGCTTCTGATTCCTAAGGCCCTGTAACTTAATCTCTCAAAATGTTTGATTAAGTCTAAGTTTTCATAACTTTGTCCCTCTATGGTCCACCGCACTTATGGATATAGTTACAGCAGATAAATATGCATAAATATCCTCTATTCAAGCTGTATGTATTCATGGGAATACCTCAATTCTTCCCCCATACCTGTTCAGCCTGTCCAAGCATTCACGCATAGATCATTACTGCAGGATGGTGTATATAACAGTATATTGTTATAACAGTGCCCCTGTGATTTTTAACTTTTGCTAGCCTTCTGATGTCCACCCTGCTTCTTTCATTTTATGCTGGCCTCCCTCTTTTTGTATGTTGCCTTTCCCTTCACCTAAATAAGCAATTGCCTATCCTATATGCAGTGATTTATCCCTTTCTTCCTTCCCACACTTGCAACCATTAAAGAATGCTCTCATGTAAAAACCTTGACTTTACTTTTTTTAAAAAGAAGCCTTGAATTTTTATAATAGTAATTTCATATAATGTTTGTCCTCAGTTTCTTTCTTTTTTTTTTTGGAGGGGGGGGGGGAGCATCACTGCTCTCCGGTGGTGGGAGTAGGAGGCCCAGCCCCACTACTGGAATTGAACCTCCGTCCCAGTGGGTTGCAGTCCCGTGCACAACCACTACACCACCGGGGCTCAGCCCTCTCAGTTTCTTATAGTAGTGTTTTAAAGTTTGCTTTATACACTTTCTACAAGTGTGTCCCTGGCCTCTCCCTCCACCCCTCTGTGATTAGATATATTCCTAGTATTTAATTTCTGCATAGCTATTTGTAAATTTTGTTATTTTCATGACTTTCTTTTCAGAGCTCTCTTTTGTTATTTTAAAGGACTCCAGTTTATTTTTTGTATGTTAATTTTGTATCCTGCCACTTTGGTGAATTTTTCCATTATTTCCATAATTTTCTTGCTCAGACTTTGGGATTTCTTTATGTAGAGGACCACATCATCTGCAACTAAAATCCCATAAAGATTTACAGTTTCAGAAATCCTACATAGGGTTGCTGTAAGTCAGGGTTGAATTTATGGCAGGGATTTTTGATAAGATATGGTATTACTACTTGTTTTACGTAAAACAGTAAGAAGGAAGAGTAAATGCAATGTCAGATTTGAAAGATTGACACTGAGACTACAAGTTGATGTCGAAGTTGGGAGATATATGCCTACATTTGAATATGTTGGAATTTTCCATAATAAAAGGGTTTAAAAAGAGAGAATCAGAAGGAGGCCATTAAAGCTAGCAAATGTAGGGAGTTCCTTCCAGGGGGGGTTTTGGGGAGTTCAGGAGAGTGTTGTATTGATTAAGATGACAAATAAGAATACATTTACTGACGATGGAAAAATTAGCTCTACAAGAGAAAAAGAACAAGACATGCTTGAGAAGGAGATAGACAAAATAGCTCATTTGGAAGAGTGTTGAATTGAAGAACATGCCTGAGAGATTTCTTTGAATAGACCTGGATTTATCCTAACCCTCACGCTCAGCTACCTTTAATTTTTCCTTTTATGGTGTGTGTGCGTGCGTGTGCGTGCACACACACCCGCGTGTGTTCGCCAGTCTCTGTAAAAACTATTTGATTTTATAGTCTAAGGTTTCTATTTAATTTTTTCTTTCGGTTCTCACACTTTTATTTTTTTTCTTTCTTTCTTTTTTTTTTTTTTTTTTTTTTTTTTTTTTTTTTTTTTTTTTTGGTTTTTTTGGGCATCACTGTCCTCAGGTGGTGGGAGTAGGAGGCTCAGCCTTTGCTCTTGTGGAGCTGGAATTAAACTTCCATCACAGTGGGCTGCAGTCCTGTGCACAACCACTATGCCACCGGGGCTCAGCCCTCTCACAATTTTTTTTTTTTCCTCTCACAATTTTCATATTCAAGCATTTCCTGTTCTGAGTCTTTTCATGGCTACGGTATTATGTCTGAAGTCTTCTGCTCTTTGCATTATTCTCTTGCTTCAAAGTTCTTTCTTGTCTATCTTTGAGTCTGTTTTAGTCTCTAAGAGGAGTAATTGTTGTTAAACCCTGTTGAGTTCTGACTGGCACCAACCACACTTGTGTACAAGAGAATGAATCACCTCCTTATCCTGAGCCACTTACTCGATATTTTGCCCATAGAATCCTTATGTTGCAACTTAAGGTTGGAATTTTATTCTTCCAACTCTTGAGCTTGAGAAATGCCACGCATATTCTTTTGTTTGTTTGTTTTCTAACTCCGTGTTGCACATTTTATTAAAATACTTTATTTTCTCAAGTTCCCCTCTGAAATCATCTGTCCACTACTTCTAATTCACTACTAATCTATGTTTAAGGGCACAGATTAGTCTCTTCTTTTGATACCTCTTCTCCTTTCTTGTTTTTTTTATGATATCTTTCTTTAATATTCTTGCTTTCCCACAACTCATCTCTTCTTTGGTCATTAGAGTTCAGTGCTTCAAGTCTATTCTTAAGCTTGTTTCTAAGTTCAGGTGCAATATACTCAAGGTCATACTTTGGCTTTGGGATCGTGTTTTCATTTTCTTCACTTCAACTTGAAGCACTTGAGTAATTAACTGTCCCTTCCACACTCAGCCCCTGTTCTTGTTTTGACCTGAGCTTTTCCATCTTTCCCCACAAATGTCGTTGTGTGTATAGTTACTGTATATGTTATTGGAAAAAGAAAAGATACCTGCAATAAATAAGCCATTTGGTCTTCTAAAATATATCATGCATTCTCTGACATCTGCTTCTATTATCAAGGTAGTATTTTCCAAAGAAGACTCCATTTTTTGTTTCTAGCTCTCTTAATCCAAACACTATTACTTACCATTGCAATCTTGATTGCATGCTTAATCTTATTCAGACTGCAGAAGTTGATAAAAATCTTCATTTTCTTCCTCTTTGGCATTGTAGTGGTGCGGAACTTTGAATACTGCACATACTAACAGATCTTATTTGTAGGCATTTAGATATTATGCTGTCACTGATTGTATTTCATGTCAGATCTTGAAGTGTTCTTTTTGACTATGAATGTGCAACATTTCTTTTCAAGCTATCATCCTTGAAGTAGTAGACTATTTAATTGCCTCACTCAAAATGACCAATATCGCCCATTTCAGCTCACTAATGCCCAGGATACTTAGCTTACGCATTCTGTTGTTGACAACATATAGCCCATGTTCCAGTTTTTAATAGCTGTTTGCAGCTGTTTCTTCTCAATTTAGTCATGCCAGTCAGCAAATGAGGAGCCTCCATCCACTTCATTAAGTATATTCTACTTTGAGGAAGCAGCTCTTCCCTATTTGTACGTTGAGTGCTTTTCTGGCACTCTTTGTCAGACAGTGTCTTATATGTGTGCCATTCCTAAGTATCCACTGGCCAATTTTTTCCAAAGTAGATTACCAGAGCCTTCTTTCTATCGTAAATATGGAAGCAGGGGTGTTCATTTGGGTGACTGCTAGTATTTAAAATACTGGTGCAAGCTTCCAGCATCACAGCAACACACAGGCCATCACATGACTTGGAACTGACAGGCTGTGTTAGTCTGGGTAGACTAGGGGAACAAATTTCATAGACACGCATATGGATATAAGGAAAGGGTTTATATACAAAAGGAATGTGACACTAAGAAGGCATCCCAATGCAGTCCATTACAAAGTCATAAGTCCGATATTAACCCAGATGCCCGAAATCAGTCTATAAAGTCTCCTTCCGACTCACGAAGTCACAGGTCAGTGGGTGCAGAATTCCGGTGCTGGCACGGGTCTCCCCATGGCTCCTCGCTTCCAGGGCTCAGGGTCCATCAACAGCATGCTGCTCCAGCTTCAGAGGTCTGCCTCCATCAGGGCAAAGCCGTGTGGTCTCTCCACTGGCTCCTCCAGCTTTTTGGACACTGCCAGCTTGTCTTTAGCTTCTTATCTTCATGAGGGAAATATCGCAAGATTTCCCAGAAGTCTCAGGAGAAAGTCATGCCCACATAGAGGCCTCATGGGCTGCTCAATGGCTATCTCCAGATTAGCAGGCTAGACTCCACCCCTACATTTCAATCATAAAATTAACATAAGCACATGACTGCCAAACAAGTGAACGGTGAGTTCTCCAGGACAAGACCACTTGTGTGCGTGAATGGAGCTTGTCAGCCAATGAACTCGCACTCCGCAGGTTACGGTGGTCAAAAGCAGATCCTTGATCTGATCTGTCTCCGGCCAGAAGCGTGGTAAACAGGTGTTTCGTTTTGCTGGTGTGAAGTAGTGTGAGGTGGGGGTGGGGAATTATAAGATAGCCAATGATAAATTGGAACAAAATTGATAATAATGATATATCCTGAGATTTGGATAAAAGGGGGAGATCATTAGAGGTCAAAGAAAAGTTGAGGAAAGGACTCATAATGAGGGACCTTTAAGCAATGTGTGAAAGGGGTTAAAATTTGGATTGGTGGAGTGCCTTTTAAGTTGGAAAGAAGAGCTAAAAGGTTGGATATACATAGCTTACATGCAGGATTCCAGTAGATGGCAGAAGATAAAGTTATCAAGCTTCTTTGGGGCTTTAATTATTAGTGAGAAACATTTTATTTGGTGCGATGATGTAAAGTGCTGTGAAGAAACTATTTTAAGAAATTAATGGAAAAAATGCATTAATTTTGAGCTAAATTTATTGTGATTTTGCTTTTCAGTATAAATACAGAGACCTAACTGTACGTGAAACTGTCAATGTTATTGCTCTATACAAAGATCTCAAACCTGTATTGGATTCATATGGTGAGTTTCTGTAAGAAAAATGTCAATTACTGTACATTGAATTAATGCTTGTAAATTTTCCACTTTTTTTATTTTTTGGGGGGGGCATCACTGCCTCTGGTGGTTGTGGGCGCTACCCAGTGCTACTCCTTAGAGCCACCGCTGGATTTGAACCACCAAGCCCACGGGCCGCAGTCCCACACTCAACCACTTAGGCCACCGGGGCTCAGCCCCTAATTTTTTTTTTTGTGGGCATCACTGCCCTCTGGTGGTCGTGGGAACTACCCAGCGCTGCTCCTGAGAGCCGCTGCTGGATTTGAACCACTAATCCTGTTGGCTGCAGTTCCGCACTCAACCACTTACGCCACCAGGGCTCAGCCCAATTTTCCACTTTTCTTTTGAGTTTGTTGGTTTTATAGTTGTAAATAGAAAACCACCCCAAAAAGAGTTTTAGGGAGTAAGAAATTGAAAGAACTAATAATAGCATCTTTTACTTTTTAATTCTTTTAAGTTTTTTAAACTACTCTAATAAACTTAGGCCTGGAGAGATTGTTAAATATAATATTTAGCCTGACTTTACAAACTAAATATTTTGTATACATCTCTAGTTTTTTTGATAATGTTGTTTGATCAAGGAAAGTTTTATGATGAAATTTGAACAATTCTAAAGTAAACTTCCGATAAATTAAATAGGTTTCTTTGAGCCTTTAATGTGCTGATGTGTTGTACATTGCCAAGAGGGGAGAAAAGAAAGTATATTGCGTAGTAAGTATATCCAAGATACTTGACTATTCATTCTGATTTTATCCCCTAGAGCATCTGTCTGTTCTTAGCAATATATTTTCAAACCAGTCCTTATATTTTACAGATAAGAAAAACATTTTCTAATAAATGGTCCATTTACAGACTGTATGGTTGGGAGGTAATAGTTTTCTCAATGTGCCATTGAGATTTAAGTAAGAAATGACACTTACCTGGTGTTAATGTTTTAAAAATTCTTTTCTGTCCCCATCAATCCTAAAAACTTTCCAACTCTTTATCCTTGAAAATTCCTACTGTGCCAGCACTGAGAGAAACTCCTTGTTTCTGCCTGCCCAGTATGATTGTCACAGAGGGCAAGGAACTGCATTTCAAGTTCCTTTAGACCAATGGTTCTCAACCTTTGTAATGCTACGACCCTTTAATACAGTTCCTCATGTGGTGATGACCCCTCCCCCCAGCCATAACAATATTTCTGTTGCTACTTCATAACTGTAATTTTGCTACTGTTATGAATTGGGTTAGCCCTGTAAAAGGGTCGTTTGGCCCCCAAAGGCGTCGAGACCCACAGGTTGAGAGCCACTGCTTTAGACTAACATTTTAATCTCCACCCTCTTGGAAAACCTTTGGAACCTGGTGGAGAGAGATGGGAGACAGTGGAGGGCCAGTGAAGCCTACAAAGACATGAACTCTCTCAAATTTAGGCCACGATTTCCCCTCAACTCTACCTACCTCATATCCCTGTCCACATTGTTAAATGGCAATAAAGTTTTGTACTCTAGTATAGTACATAGAATTATTTCAAAACCTCATTCTTCCAAAGTGATCTTTAATTAAAAGCTTGCTTCAATGGAAGAAAAAAGAAGGAAAAAAATTGATCCAAGTTAAGAAACACTGACTGAAGCTACACCTTTACTGTGTGTACTTTTACTGTGTCCTAAAAGAGTAAATCAATCAGAACAGACATTACTGACAAATCTTGCATACTTTGTAAAACTGGACCACGTCAGAACTTTTGTTCTCAAAATCTGCTTTTACAGTAAACAAAGCCACAATTTCAAATGATAACTTTTAAGCAAAAAATCAGAATATGTTATAGCATGGTGTTTAATTATAACCTCTAAGAGAA